>JBAJNP010007562.1:0-22292 GCA_036877545.1 Yasuhikotakia modesta | reverse complement strand
TCTGGTTGTGTAGGAATGTAATTGTTGAACATGTTTGGTGTAATCAGTATGAATGTTTAATGTCAGTCATGGGTGTCACTGCTTGGAAGACATGCAAGTCCAAGCTTATTTTTGCCACAGCAGTTGTTTCGTTACTGTAAACACTAATGAGAATTTAGAAATTCATTCACAGCTTTCTGGAACATCATATGATGTCATTTTAAGAATGACCTTAAGTGAGCCGATGCCAGTCAGTGTTCTAGGGATTTGTAAAGGTCAGTTTATCCTAAACAAATCTACCGTGGCACCCTTTGGTCTACAGGTCATTAAATATTAGGCTAATTTTTGCACATTGGTTAGAACCTCTGTGGCATGTGCTGCTGCTGGTCTGGTTGTCATTCCTGTGTAGCTCAACTGGTTGAGCGTTCCGTTAGCAGCGCAAAGGTTGTGGGTTTGATCTCAGGGAACACAAGTACTGATAGAATGTATGTGTTGAATTCACTGTAAGTCGCTTTGGATTAAAACGTCTGCCAAATGTGTAAATGTAAATGTTGTTCTGCCCTGTTCACACCCACTGGTAATGGTCTGGTTATCAGGTTACCCAGCTGGTTACCATCTATTTTATTAAGTGAGGACTAACCTCCTACTACCACTAATAACAGCACATGACCCGTTGAATCAAGGGCGGCACCTAAACTTTTTTACATCGTGCCAAATATGTACAACCCGGTCGTACACAAATCCGGTGTAACCAGATCAGACCCACACCCTGTAAACAGCAGTTTAAGTGTCTCTATAAGGGAAGCTGACCCATCTGTCAGAAAAGGTCTCCGCTTTATTTTGGGTCAAGGTTTCACGCACTTGGTTGGTGAGTGTTGGCCCGTTCTTAGCCCTTGATATGATAACAGATAACCATTAAGTTCTGTAAATTGCTGCTGCTGTGTTTTGGGATAGGATAGCATAAATACATTTGACCTTTAGTTTCTGTCAGACTTGTTGTATTTAAATAGAACCCTAACTAGGCACGACTTGTTTCAAGTGTCTAATCGCTTTCTGTCCTCACTTAAAAGCTATGTGATGTGACAAAACCACAGCCCATCAGATCATCAGACCAATAAGTGGGCGGGAACACAACAAAAACAAAGCAACAGACAAAATGATGATGTAATTGATGGGAATGCATTATGTTTGTGTGTTTGTTTCTCAGGGTTTTGGTTGGTGTTGACGCTCATCATCATTTTGGGCTTCTGTTGCGTGTGTCATCACCGGCGAGCCAAACACAGACTACAGCAGCAACAGAGACAACACGAAATCAACCTCATCGCTTACAGAGAAGCCCATAACTACACCTCTGTACCCTTCTACTTCAGTCAGTACCTCTCTCTCTCTCTCTCTCTCTCTCTCTCACTCTGTCGACTAATTCTCTGAGGGATTGGAGTTTTTGGCACACTGTTCAGAGACACTGCGAATAAAATAAAGAGAAAGTTTATAACACAAATTGGTTCAACCCTGTGTAATATCATTTAAAGGGATAGTTCTCTCAAAGACTTATGTCACCTTTATGTCATTGTCGAACCTATTTGCTTTTATCACCCTGTTCGAGGAGATATGAAGAACTACATTGGTAACCATGTTAGACTCTGAATCTGTCTGAATATGTAACTCATATTCATAGTCTCATTAACCATTAAGTTCTTTGACACTTGCTCATAGTCCCTTTATTAATATGACTAAAATGTCCTCTTTTCCAGGGTTTCTGCCTGGCTACCTCTTGCCCCCGTATGAGGAAGTAGAGAACAGACCTCCAAGCCCCCCGCCTCCATACAGTGCCTCTCAGCCAGGCCAGTCCACCAGCACTGACCCCCTGTGTTCAGATCCTCCAGATGACCACTGCTCTCCCTTGCAGTCCAGCCCTGCTGCCTCTGCACCAGAGATCTGTTCCCCAGGACCCTGCCTTGAGCAGCCTCATTCTCCCATCACGCGCTGCTCTTCCACAGCCCCCCACAAACCATACCTCACTCTAGAGGAGGATGGGCAACTCCAGCAGGTAGCGTGCGCTACCTCGCACAACCTCATCAAACAGGACAGCAGCAGCGAGGACCTGACCAAACCTGGAGATCAAGGCTTGGATTGTTCTCCCGACAGCAAAGACAAGACGCCAGGGCGCCACAGGCGCTTCACGGGGGATTCTGGGATTGAGGTGTGCGTGTGCAGCCAAGGGCCCGGGGACGGAGACGAAGAGGAGGAGGAGATGAAGGAGCTTGTAGGCCACATGGGTGGAGAAATGCTTGAGGAGCAGGACTTCTGTGACAGCTGCAACCCCCGTAGCAGTGGCCTTCAGCGGGGTCTAGCAGACGAGGAGCAGGGCCTGGCTGCCTCAGACACAGAGCCTCAGAGACCCCCGGTCTGCCTTCACCTGCACACCATCAACGAACAGGAGGGTCCACATCATGGCAACAACATGGATCCGCAAAGTTGAGCACAAACTTGCTTTAGACTCGTGTTTTCCCTTTACTCTCTATTTACATCAGTTTGTACTGTCAACAGTGTCATTTTGGGTGTATTTGTGTGTATCTGTGTGTGTTTGAACGAGAGAGAGATGTTTAGGAGGGTGTGTAATGTGTGCAAGTCCTAGTTTTTATGGATTATTAGGATAATCTAGGAGACATTTAACAGGACTGTTGCCTCAAAGAAGGGTCATGATCAAAACCACAGGAGATAATGAGTTCTTCAGTTTATAGCCTTGCCTCGTTGGCCCTCATCTCACAATGACACCTGTAGTTTTGGAGGCTTCTGTTGGTGTTTGGAGGCTAATTGCTTTCCACTAAAACCAAGACTGGACTCAAGATCAGGGTGAATTAATCTGCGGTGGATGTGGGTCACAAATTCTTACCTTTAATATCACTTAAGATAAATAAATTTAAACCTTGCAGAACTGCAGCGTCTACAAACACTTCAGAGCTTTAATGGTTTAAGTTGTTCCTTCTGATGTTTTACTTTTTGTTTCTTTTTCAGAGTGTTTGTTCAGGAGTGTCTTTGCATGACGCTGTTTAGAACATGAAGGAATGTGATAGCTATGGTTTCGTTTTCCATCCAATTGTGCTGGTATGGCTGTCATTTTTGTTTTGTCTTGTTGTATAACATGGTCTTGGCTTTATCCAAAAAGCAACCATATTTTGCATGATTATTTGCATAAAAACAAAATAGATCCATGAGCAAAAATCCACGGTTGTTGTTAAACCACCTGCTAAATAGCAGTGAATTATGAAGTTTATTATGCAGAGACTATTCAATGAAGGCTGAAAATACCTTTGTATATAGATTTAATCCAGCTTGTGTATTAACAATAGGTGCCTTTTTGATTTGTAGTAGTTGTCATATGCCTTAAAGAGTATGTGTGTGTGTGTGTGTGTGTGAGTGAGAGGTAGCATTTGTGCATAAATTAATCAAGGGCCAATTTGAGTAAACATTTTGAACTGTAAATTCTCATTTGAATAAGCCTTCCATCAAAACATATCATTTATGTTTATGCCTTAATTTAATTTCTGTAATCTCCCATTGTGCAAGCAGATTGTGTATCTGAACACTGTAAGGGAACTCTTGCACCACTAACAATAAGGCGAGTCATTGTACTAGACTTTATTAGATAGAATAAGCTTTTAATGTAAGTTTCACTGTAGCAGATCAGGTAAGGTTACTGTTAGTTTGTTCTTTAGCACTTATATATGGTTAGTGAGAGCGTGTTTGTTTTTCTGTGGCAGTGAGACTGCCAAAAGCTGCTCCACTGCATTCTTTGCACTGTCTCTGTGTGCATGTTTTTCAGTTTATAAGAAGACTGTTGCTCAGGCCCACTGTGTTTAATTGACTTTTGGATTAGCTGTTAGGTTTTGCTACAATGACAGAATCTTGGATCAGGCACAGATAGCTGGCCTGTGTAAACAGGGGGCTAATTTTTGTGATTAGCCCCCCGTGATACAGCAGTTAAATGATGTTCCTACTGCGTTGGCTGGATAAACTGGTTCTGTAGGCAAATTCCAACCCAGACTTGGTGCCTTTGAAAATATTAATGTAGCAGTATTATCCGACTAAGCCTAATATACAGCGTGAATCTTGAATTATCTGGACCAGTTATTACATCACAAAAGCATTTTTTTAAAACACTGATTTGATTCGGCCAAAGATTGAAGCTACAAAGTTTAGTTGCAGGAGAACAAGCAACTTGTAAAAGCAATGGTGCTTGTGTAGTTCATTCTGTAGCTGTAATCCGTATTTCCTTTGCTGTTTGAGACCAAAGGTATCGTTTAAGTGTTTTATTGGTTCACACTCAAAATTCAAACTCTTATTTTTATTTAACATATGCAGGAAAACCAACGTTTGGCTTTCTTCAGTGTGTCATTGTTTTAAAATGGAAATCTGAGTCACAGCGTTGGTTAGGTCGCTGTTCATCAGATGCGCTTGTTTGTTTTGCCTGAGAAGCTGTCATTGCACTGTTCTGACACTCATGCAGTGAGATTGTGTGCTTGAAAGTGACGATGGCTTTGCAAGCCAACTGCTTTTTTTCTTAAGTTTTGATTTAACCCTGGTACTACGTTTAAGTTTTGTATTAGTCACTTTCTTTTTATATAAAAACTGTATTTTCTGCATTTTATAAGATGACAACCAAAATAAACATCAAAGAATGTTCCATACATATAAAAGTTATTTTAAAGACAACACAGTTGTCCTGTGACTCATTGTGTTTTTTATTAATACCGGAAATAGTTACAATTTCAATATATTCCATTTGTTCAATTTGTTTCCTACATTTTTCAAAAAGATATTTAGGAAATTATAAGAATGTACATGAACTATGAACATGTACATGAATATGTAAAGAATGATATGTAATCTCCTAAACAAACAATAAGCACTGTTTTTAACAAAGACAATTATTTTCAAAAAGCTTTGAAAGCATGGGCCAAAACAAGTCCATGTTATATCACTGTCCGTGGTACTGATGCTGTCAGATTATTGACAGCTTCTCAGAAAGTGTTACATCAAACAGGATGTTTACTTTAGATTTTCCAGCATTCATTCATTAATTACAAAGTTTTATTCTGTCTTATTTACCACAGCGCTTTTGACAGTATGATGTCAATTCAATTGTTTTCTCTTTACTAATAATGCACAAAACCTGCTTATCTGTCTCTATAAAAAACTGTCATGATGGCTCTGTGAACATAAACATTGTGTCTCACCAATTTATAATTTACTCTCAACTGGATATAAAAAGTACATCCAGCAGGCATTTGCAATGCAAAAAGTTGATCAGTTCCAGTAACAGAAGGTGCTGTTATTAGAACTAAATAAATGACAATATAATATTTTTGTTTTGGTGATATTGTTGTTGATATTAAAGCAATAACAGTAAAATAATATTGGCACCATTTTCTATTTTACTATCCATTTCATTTTTAATGACATTATCAAGTCATAATTTCTTTATCTTAAAACAAAGTGCTATTGGGTAAATTGAACATATCAAGCAAATAACGGTGCAATGAGGAGCATTTGTATGTTCTTTAGGGTAATTTAACATTTAGCTCATATATTTGTACACTGAAGACGTGCAGTTTGTTCTTCAGTGTTAAAATAGTTAATCATAGATATAATAAACTGCAACATCTTATCATAAGATAAGCAGTCGTAAGGTTATTAGGTTATTCGTGGGATTTTGTCTCCCTCTATAGGCCAGAAAGAACAGTTTGGTATACATTGGTAGTCGTAGTAGATCACAGTATTGAACTTATAAATACTCATAAAATGATATAATAAATCAGCAATTTGTTTACCAGGTAGAAGAAGCACAAGCTTACAAACAACCCAAGCTTCATTTTCGGCTTGCAAGACATTACAATTATTTGCCTATTATTTTCTATCCTTGCCTAATATTTTGATTCCTTTTGTTTTTTTGTTTTCCCAGTGTAAATCGTGTCACAAACATGTTTTCCCCCTGGATTTAACCCTGAAGTCTTCAATGCGCTATTGCAAAACATTGGCCGCTGTAAGACACTCCCACTTTTAACCATTCATTTGCCTTTAGCCACACCCACTACCGCGTGTTAGCGCGTTAGACCCGCCCCTCCGCCGACGTTCTGCCCGTCGACATATCCCCGCCTTCATTTGCATAAGTCATCTGATTGGCCGAAACCAGTGTCCGTCAAAGGCATCCGTACAAACGGCAGTTTACATAGAGCGCGCTGGCGCGTCATCGTGGTGCAGAGGCAGCGACACGCCGTCAGTTATGCCGGCCGTCAGACGGGCTACAGACAGGATGAAGGCGGCCGCCGATTCCCTCTGACTGGGGCTTCATCCGTTCATTCAGCAAAATCTGCCCATTGTCAACATGGCAGAGCAGTGGACCGCAGTGCCCGCTTCTAATATGGCGGCGCTGAACCGGGCTCGATCCTTGACTGTTATTTTCTTAACTGTCAGCAGCTGTTTGATCAGCTGCGCAAGCGGTAAAGCGTCGCCGGGAGAAACTGTCATCATCGGTCTGCGACTGGAGGACACGGACGAGGTGTCTTTTATGGATCGAGGATATCTGCGCGTCAGCGAGCGATCCCGGGTCAGGTTAAGGGTCTACGGGCAAAACATTAACAACGAGACGTGGTCCAAACTCGCGTTTACGGAACACGAGCGGGCGAGTGACAGCGGCGGCGCGCCCGCGGAGAGCCGGAGTCCCGGAGACGCACCTGCCCCTCGTCCCTGCGGCATCCGATCCTCTGACATTATCATCCTTCCCAATGTGGAAGTCAACAGGAAGACGTCTGGGATTATTGAGGTAGAAGTGAAACCGCTGCGGAAGACGGAGAAGAGTAAAATGTATTACCTGTGCATCGCCACAGCTGCGTCGGCCTCACCTGGCTCGCTGGACGCGTGGTCGGAGAGCACCTGGGTTTATCACGATGGCCATGACACGAAAGTACTCGTGGTGGAGGAGAAAAAGTTCCTGTTGCCTTTCTGGTTGCAGGTCATTTTTATTGCCATGTTGCTGTGTTTGTCCGGCATGTTCAGCGGGCTGAATCTGGGACTGATGGCGTTGGATCCCATGGAGCTCCGGATAGTCCAAAACTGCGGAACCGAGAAAGAGAAAAACTACGCCAAGAAGATCGAACCAGTCCGGAGCCAAGGAAACTACCTTCTTTGCTCTTTGCTGCTTGGAAATGTTTTGGTTAACACCACTTTGACTATATTGCTCGATGACATTGCTGGTTCAGGTCTGATCGCGGTTGTGGTGTCAACTATAGGAATTGTGATATTTGGAGAAATCGTGCCACAGGCCATCTGCTCCAGGCATGGTCTTGCTGTTGGTGCAAACACAATATTCCTCACCAAATTTTTCATGATTCTCACCTTTCCCGCTTCGTATCCCGTGAGCAAACTCCTGGACCACGTCCTGGGTCAGGAGATTGGCACCGTGTACAACAGGGAGAAACTTCTGGAGATGCTCAGAGTTACAGATCCGTATAATGATTTGGTGAAGGAGGAACTGAACATCATTCAGGGAGCTCTGGAGCTCAGGACTAAAACGGTGGAGGATGTCATGACGCCCTTGCGGGACTGCTTCATGATCGCCGGCGATGCCATCCTGGACTTCAACACCATGTCTGAGATCATGGAGAGCGGCTACACGCGCATCCCGGTATACGAGGGTGAGAAATGTCACATTGTGGACCTGTTGTTTGTGAAGGATCTGGCTTTTGTGGATCCAGATGACTGCACTCCATT
Source organism: Yasuhikotakia modesta (assembly GCA_036877545.1). NCBI lineage: Eukaryota > Metazoa > Chordata > Actinopteri > Cypriniformes > Botiidae > Yasuhikotakia > Yasuhikotakia modesta. The sequence continues at coordinate 14,543 of JBAJNP010007562.1, read as the reverse complement.
AAAAACCATCACGAAGTTCTACAGCCACCCTCTGCATTTCGTCTTCAATGATACAAAGCTGGATGCGATGCTGGAAGAGTTTAAGAAAGGTAAACTTAATGCATTGCTGCACAACTTCATGGGCATAATGTTCATACATTGTTCATACAAGGACACAGTTAATTTATTGTTGGATAATTCAAATGTGTTATAATTAATTGTGAAAATCTTTAACCAAGGGGTTTTGGACCACCGGGACCAGAACCGGTACCAGTAAACATGCTGGTGTTTATAGTTTTCACAACACACAATCTGTCAAGCATCTTTCCATCATCATGGAGAAATTTTAGTAATGTTAAAGCCATTACAAACTGTTACCAAGAAATTGTTCATCCTGGGGGTCCCTGTGGTGGAACTCATGGTAAACAGAATCGCTTGCAGTAGTTTGGTTTCAGTGCTGAACGGGGTAGTTTTGTTGGTTTTGATGTATGATACCAGATATGTTGTTGCCTTTAAAAATGGTCCTTGTTGGTAATATGTGCCACAGCAATGATTCTATGAATACAAATCTAATTCAACTCTGTGTGAAAACTCTAGTATTGTTTACTGAAGCAGACTATAAGAATATATTCACACTTTAGTCTATAGCTTATAGTAAATGAAAGTTTGAATGATGACATCACAGCCCCCAAAGCGGTTTTACGATTGCTGTAGGATTTACGATGAATTGTTTGTTTACCAGAGCATCATCATCATCATTGTCATTCACTGCTCTGATCCGAACATGACGCCTCAGAGCAAAAACTGTCACTTACTATACCGAACCGCAGCATGAGTTGCTCGGAGCAAGTTATGCTGTAAAACAGGCTGTCGCTCTTTTGGGGATGCGAGTAGAACCGTGGCCCAGCATTCCACAAATTGTGCCTCAACAGGAAATGGACTTAAACAGATTTGGGCAACAATTGAGGCATGTGTTGTACAGTCAACAAAGCCAGTTCTCTCCCTGTCTTCATTGTGAACCCACATACCTTTCAAACCATGTCTATTCCACACAAAAGTAGTGAGATGATGTTACGGTGAAAGCAGGTTCTCAGAACGTTGGCTGGCGTTCTCTAAACGTTATCTCAAAGTTATTAAAAGTTTGTATGGTAATGTTGGTAGAACTTTTGTTAACTATATATCAAATAAAAAAGTTAGCCTAAGTAGTTACTGGATGTTTGAATAGTGTATTTATATCCAGGAAATAACATTAATACATAATCTAAAAACTGGACATTTTGAATGTTTCTATAACATATATACATATAATGTTTCTATAACGTTCTTACAGTCTTAAATTGTTAGCTGGGATTGCATCTATGTATTGCTCACATTCTTTTGTTAAGTTTTATGGGATAGATCCCTTGATTGTCAATTTAATTTTCTGGACTGTTGCGTTGTAACATTGTTAACTCTGAACTTTTATTTGTCCACTACATTGTTGTATGTTATGTAAACCGCTTTCATTGTTGCCTTTTGTCTTGGCTTCTTAGCTTGTTGTTGGGAATGAGAGGTATTTGTGCTCAAAATGTTGTGAGGTTGGAATGTATAATCCTATAAGCAGGGTCAGGAGTTTACCAGGTTAATTTTTGTTTTAATTTATGCATTAGTAGTACAGATTACAGTGTATGTCACTGAGTACTAAACTAATACAGGCAATGGTCCACAGAAAAAAAGGATATAAAGTATGCATACTTATAAAGTATGCTTGCCCAGTCTTGCTGTCTGTCACACACACAGCCTACAAACAGACAATTAAATCATCTGTCTGTCTGCTCTCCCCAATTAAATAACGCAATTTTGGTGAAAGAAGTTTCCATAGGAATAGATGGTGTGACTGTATAATTATGTTTTTTTATGTTACGTTTGACATTTATGTTCCTGAACAATTGTTAGGGTTATTAAAGTCTAGACTAGTTTATGAATGCACTCATGTATGGCGTGTTTAGTCTGTCAGGAAATATTAATGTCTTATGGCTTTTTGCAATTTACTGTTTATTTAGTGTATACCAAGCCAAAAAACATGTTTTAATGAGTGGGCCTCTCTTATGGGCCAGAGGATAAGCATCTCGGTGGGCTTACGTTTTGGGTTGCCCCCCGATTATGACTCAGACCTGATGAGATGATCTGTTACTGAACAGGCTAATTTGTGTTTAAAATGGCTGTTTATGGCCCGTCACACGGTTTATGATGCTGTGAGTCACGAGTGTTCCTCAGAGAATTTACTGCTGACCGCGTAGACATTTTAAATATTATTAAAGCTCTTGCAAGTTTCTGCCCTGGGAACTAACAGTTTATTTATTGTTTATAAAAGAGACCAGATAAAAAAAGGACGGTCGCCTTGATAAGTGCCCGTAACATTTGTAGGCTGTTCCCGCAAAGCATCACAGACATGCCACCCACAGTCTTACAGACTATTTATAGGGGAAATTCCATTATGGAAAATATCTGTGGAAAAATATAATTCCATAAATAAGGTGGGATCTGACAGCATGTGTCTGTTTGTTATCCAGAAAGCTTTTGTCTATTAAAGGAACAGTTCACCCCAAAAGTGAAATGTAGTTACACTAATGTCATTCCAAACCTATATTATTTTTTCTTCTGTGGACATAAAGATAATTTGAGAAATGTCTCAGTCTTTGGTTGTTTCTTGGGACACTCTAAGAGGATGTTATAGGATTGACAGTGTTTATTTGTAGCTGCCCAAGGCCATATTTTTTAGTCATTGGCAACTGTGTGAGAATTACAGGCCATACATTACATTTATTCATTTGGCAGATGCTTATATCCAAAGCGATTTACAGTGAATACAGGGTACACATATTTTTTTTTATCAGGACTTGCCTTCCCCTGGGATCAAACCCACAACCTTTGCGGTGTTAACGCAATGCTCTACCAGTTGAGCTAAAAGGAAGGCCATACATCTCCAAGGTCTWCTTGTTTGCATCTATATTTCAATTGCAAACAGATTTAGTAACTATATTGTACAGTGTATCTGTCAGAGCTGTAGAAAAACTAGAGGGGTGATAGAATATTGTTGCTTTTTTACACACGACAGCATCATTTCAGAAAGATGGTTAAAATTAGATGGTCGCTTTTATTACTTGGTCTTTGTGACACAGTGTGGGTGTTTCTTACAAGCTCAGAATAATATTCCCTGTTTTCTAAATTTCTTGGATATAAAACCAGCTTGTGTTCTCTGTTTGGCTCTAACTGGACTTAAATGATGGACTGATCAAGTCATTTGTTGTCTCTTATTTGTTGTGTTGAGCAGTGGCTTTAAGTAGTTTAGTAGTTTAGTTTGAGCAGTTTAAGATCATCTGGGCTGGTACAAAAAACTAGCTGACTTGGAGTTTGCCAAAGCTGAACTGTTAAAGAGGTTTTTAATTCAAGAAAAAATTTTAGTTTCTCACTGTTGTAAAAATCTGACATGATTTAAATTGAATTAGACCTGTGTTTCTTCAGGCAGGCAGCAGTACTTACTGACTCCAACAGGCATGAGGGTACAGGGTAAAGTCAAGTCAAATCAGTCATTCATTAACTCTGCTCTCCCTGCTGAGGGAAAACTGCCTATATCTGTTATCTGCTCTGTTCTGTCTGTCATTTACTGGTATTTATGGACAAATAGACACCCAACATAACATATACATACATAACATACTGTCATGCCGGTATAGCGTCGCCCAAGTTGAACGGAAACTTAATTTTGGATCTAATATTAGCGCTGGCTCCAGAAAATTCCTTTTAAATGATCATCAGAGAAACGGGAAAATAATTTTTTTTAACGTTTTGGTTGACAGTGCTGGGCAGGAATGTTTTGAGCAGCTTATTGAGAAGGTTCTGGGAAAACAGATGTAAAACCATAAGAGATTTGCTGAGAAAATATTGTTACAGTTGTAACAGTTGTAACAGTTTTTTTGGGTTGCAATTGGCAAAAACTTATAACACGATTATGGTTTAGGAGGTAAGTTTCAGAAGTTCATATGGACGTAATTTATTAAGTACACATCTCTTCTGTGTTTGTTTATTAAATACTTGGACCATTATGCCACTGGTAAGAGTGTTGTACTTCTAATTGTTTGAACATTTACAGTTTAAATCCTTTCCACAGACTTCGAGAGCTCTCAAGAGTCCCACAACATCTGTGCAGAAGATATCAGTCTGGCTCATAATCACTGTAACTGTATGTAACATTAAGTTTTCTTTGCAGGTAAATCTCATTTGGCCATTGTCCAAAGAGTGAACAATGAAGGCGAGGGAGATCCTTTCTATGAAGTCCTGGGCATCGTCACGCTGGAGGACGTCATTGAAGAAATCATCAAATCTGAGATTCTAGATGAGACAGATTTATATAGTGAGTAAATACTAATAAATTACCTGTAAATTATCAGTAAATTACCAGTAAATTTACACCTGATTCTCATGCATTATGTATTCAGATTCCACAATTTAGATTCCAATATCACTCTTAATATTTTCCCTCTGTTATCCCTAATGAAAGCTGACAATAAGACCAAAAAGAAGATCGTTCACCGGGATAGAAAACAGGACTTCTCAGCTTTCAAACCCACAGATAATGAGTTGAGGGTGAAGACATCTCCACAGCTTTTGTTGGCCACTCTGCGGTTTTTGGCAACTGGTACTGAATATCCAGCATGTACAGTAACTACTTGTGTCTCAGTTTGGTTATCTTGAAGAATGATGTCAGTAACCTATAAGACATTGTTTCTCGTTGTCGTTTTGTCTTTCCACCAGAAGTAGAGTCTTTTGGTCCAGCTCAGATGTCTGAGAAGATCCTCCTGCGTCTGCTGAAACATCCTAACGTCATCCAGGAGCTCAAGTATGATGACAAGAACAAGAAAGTGTCGGAGCACTTCCTCTTTCAGCGCAACAAGCCTGTGGACTACTTTATTCTCATCTTGCAGGTCTGAGCGTCATTATGAGTCTTGAGTGAGACGTTGAGCTATAAATGCAATATTGTTTTGAAATCCTGAAAATTTAAGGAGTAGTTCACCCAAAAACGTTTCCAACATTCACTCACCCTCATGCCATTTCAAACCTATATGATGTTTTTTCTGCTGTGGAAAGGTGTTTTTTTTTCCTCAAAACAGACATTTCAGAAATGTTGACAAAATTTTGAAAAAAGTCTCAGTTTTTTGTGTCCATACAAAAAAAAGTCAACGGGTGCCACTGTTGTAATATTTAAAATGTGTGTGTTTTTTTTTTTTTTAAATTTGTTGTAGTCAGAAGGCAGCAATGCAGCTTGCTAGGTTTCGGAAAAGGGCTTTGGTTACTTGTTGGCACAGTTGATGGAATATCTTGGTCTGAAAATTTACCAGCATCTTTTCTGGCCCTCAGGGAAAAGTGGAGGTAGAGGCTGGAAAAGAGGGGATGAAGTTTGAAGCCGGTGCCTTCTCTTATTATGGAGTTCTGTCTCTGACGTCCTCACCAGGTCTGAACGTTTGATTTCCACACATCTAGAACGTTTATGTGCTAATGTTTATATACTGATTTCTGCCTCGTTTGTATGACTCCTTCCAAAACATCATGCATGATTTCTTCTCACTATAGATTCATTGTTGCATGCACAATATGTGTCTTTAACTCTTTAATCAATCAGATTATGTAAATTAACAATATGCTAATGATTGTGGGTGGATTTTTATGGAAAATCGTATATCTTTCCTTCCATCCTTCTTCTCCCTTTTTTTGTCTTTCACTTGCTCTTTAGTTCCTCTCTCATTGTCCCGAACGTTTGTGGTGAGTAGGGCAGAATCGCTGGCAGGATCTCCAGGTATTGCACTTGTTTCTGTACCTCCTTAAAATCCCTTCTTTTCTTGATGAAGTAAAACACGACCTTATTACTAGAGGAGCTGTTTTTTTTTCTCTGTCCAAGGTCCTAATTTTAAAACAGGAAGAGTGAATTGAAAGCAAAATGCAATTGACTGATTACAATCACTAGTTTCTTCTAACATTTTAGTAACGTTATTTTAATGGTTATCTATATGCGTTTTGTTCTCAGCTGCTGTCAGTTTTCTTCAGTGTTGAACACGTATAATACAGTCGTGTACAACGTTACATAATTTAAGGCATAAATGTTATGAATGTGTGTGTATGACATTGTTTGTATATGACACTCTTTATAAGTAGAAATTATAAAGCACTAAATTTTTCTGTATGCTCTTAGAAAATTACTGTAGAAAATAAGAAAATTACTTATTCTCTGTAGAAATTTAAATTACATTTACATTTGCTATTGATGCATATTTTCATTAATGTAATGTATTAAATACATTATTTAATAAGCTTGTGGTAACCCATGTATGTGCACTAGATCTGTTTGTCACGTTGTGTCTAAACAAACCAAAACATTCCACAACACTGTTATCAAGAAGAGACATGATTGAAACACAGCCAACATCTTTACAGTTTGTTTACATCACAGCCGCACCAGCAGCTGACCAGTGACCCTTTATTTACCACACAGAAAACAAGTCACCTCCGCGACCGTTCGGACTCAACCACTCCGACTCCCTGAACAGAAGCGACCGGATGGAGGCTGTCACTCCCACACTGGGCAGCAGCAACAACCAGCTCAACTCCTTCCTGCAGGTCTATGTGCCAGACTACTCAGTGAGAGCCGCTTCCGACCTGCTTTATATCAAGGTCTGAATGCTACTGAGGTTCAAAACCTAAAGCTGTGCTGTTTTATTGGAAACGCTTGGAGCGGTAGTGTTTTTAAAAGGGGAGTGTGTCTTAAAGGAGAGACTTTGTTCATGCAAAATGAATTTCTTTCATCATTTAGTCATGCTCATGTCATTCCAAAACGAATTCTCTTTTTTGTGTGGAAAACAAAAGAAGATATTTTGAGTGGTTTTATTTTCTTACAATGGCTTCACAAAAGTCAGAAAGTCATACAGGTTTGGAATGACATGAGGGAAAGTAAACGATGAAACTATTTTCATTTTAAGAAAAACTGTCTATTTAAACCAGTTAGAAGCTATAAGAATTGTGTTCTACAGCCAAACAAGTTTTCCCTATTCATTGTTCTTTCAGGTGACCCGCCAACAATATCAGAACGCCCTGATGGCGTCTCGCATGGACAAGACGCCTCAGTCCACAGACAGCGAGTTCACCAAGATTGAACTGACATTCACTGAACATCAGGACGGGCCGTTGGATGAGTCGGCCTCTCTTCTGATCCAGCACCAGAGCTCTACCAATTCACATAAACCCAACCACACCGGCCACCGTGACGCGGCTATTTAACCAGCCTTAGCGGTGAGAGAGGGACGAGAGAGAGATGGTGAGAATTGGTGCACTCTCCCTTGGTGCATTCAGCCTCTCCCTTCCTACCTAGTCAGTGAGAGGCCTTTACGTACGCCGGCAGCTTCACTATAATGTGATGAGTCCACTCGGATCGGACACAAAGACTATAGGGTGAAAAGAACTGAGTATCCCACAATGCATGCACTAATGACCTTAACACATTTTGTAGGCTATTGTAGGCAGAGCATCAGTCAGGGACCACATCGTTTTGCTCACTCATCTACTGTTCGGCTGCCAGTGTTGTCTGTCCATACAGCAGAGGATCACAGGCTGGCTGCAGAACCCTTACAATACATGTCACTTCCTGTTTGAAAAGAGCTTTGAAGGAACAAGGAGAAGACTTGCACTACACCTCGACCACATAACAGAAGGTCACAGAAATAATGGTGCCTTTGGACAGAGTTACTCTCCACTTTGTCAACAAAACATGGAGGCCCCTAAGGGCCCAACACTAAAAACACATTTTCTATAGAATTAACATCAAGCCCAACAAACCTTTTGAAGAGTTGTCAGGAAATATTTTAGCCTATCAGAGGCCTCGCGACCAAAGACATTTGATATTTGGCAACTAACAGGCATAAAATTGTGGTTCACTGTGGATCTCCAATCTTTCAGAGATAACATCTGTTAGAAATAACAAATAAAAGCTATTTCAAATTTGTTTATTTCATAGCAGCTTTGGACATGATATGCATAAGCAGACAAAACTGGATTTGTCTGGATTGTGCCAAATGCTTTTTTTTGTTTTTTTTCAGCGATTTCTTCTGCCCAGGTTGATACATGTCAAGGGTTGTGTATCTTACACACAGATATGTTATGTACGCATTTGCAGTACAAAGAAATGTTTACATATAAGGGCCTATACCATCTTTATTAATATATATAGAGTTTTTTTTTTTTACCTAAAACCTGATTGTACTGAGGTGCATTGTCACCTATTTTAAGGTGAACAGTTTGTCTCTTGACAGATTCCATGTTTATGTACGTTGGACCACTCTTTATTAACAGTGTTTTGATTTCAGTGCTTTGTTGTAATCCCATAATGCATTTTTATAGAAACATTTTCTATAATATTTAAAAGTCTACATTCAGATAGTTGTTGCCTTTAGAAACTCAATCAAATTAAAGACATTTTTTCTGAAGGCTCTAAACATTTCAGGTACTTGCACCTTAACTTATATCTTATTTTTGGCTTCATAGCCTCATCAGTTCATTTGTCATCATGTCTAGAAGAGAATCTGTGTAGAATTCTATCAGAGGTACTTTGAGGTATTGATTTATTAAGTTGAACAAACATGCATAGAGAAAATACTTCACCATTCATGTATTTATTTTGGACTCATTTACATGTATGATACAAAGGGGAAAGATTCTCTCAGTTCTACTTAAAGGGTTTTTAAAATGTTTCAGAATTATAAACCTACTGGATATCAGGATATTTAAGTCTCAAGTGTCTATGTAGCAATAGTGACACAGCTATGCAGTGACAATCATGACTATCATTTAATGTACTTACAGTTAGTATTGCAGGACAGAAATGAGAAAATAGCAAAATAGCAGAATTTAATCAGAGACTGAGAGGTAATTTAAAGGACGACTTTCATTTGATTAACGTTATGCTGTTAAAACGCTTGTGAAATCTATTCTGTAACTAACAGAGGCATCTTTCAGCAGTCCTGTTCTTGTTTCATCATGTTTTATTTCAGTTCTTTTGACACTGTGTTAAAGAGAAACTCCCTTCATATCCTTTAAAGCATTTCGTTGGCATCCAACACTTGGATGCATTTTAATGTTGGTTCGCCTGCCTTAGGAGAGAGGAAACGTCTTCAAAAACGTGGTGCTCTAACATGCGGTTTGAGTCTTATCATAAACTGCTGCTATTTTCAGTCTTGAATGTGTGTAGAGATACTGTACAGTCATGAAACAGAGAGAACTATTGTATACATACGTCCTACAGACCAGAATATATGATATCAGAGTTAAATATACATATTATATAAAAATATAATGCAGATGGAAATTAATAAAAACTATGTTTGACAATTTTATGACTGTGTGCTTTTCTGATCAGTTTCTTTAAATTTAAATGTTTCTTTTTGTTGTTTGGAAACCAACACAAGGGGAAACTAACAGAAATTAGCCAGTGTAAGTAAATTTAGGATTTATCAGCTTAACTGATGGTGGTTTGACATCATGTATATTCTGGTTAAGAGAATAATGGTGGTTGGTGAATGACCAGCAGGGGGTGGTGCAAAACAGAGAGAGTCACCTTTTAGTTTCACTTTCAATTGAGACACAAGTGACATTATTTGACAAAATTCATCTTTATTTCCACATTAAAACTACAGTAAGATCAAATTCTCACAATCTCTGAATACAGTTTCTCTAAAAACAAACACATGTTGATGAAAGTATTTTTATATCGATAAAAGAATAAACAGAAACTATTTAAAGAATTGATTCACATCATGGGCAACACAACTCAACACAAACAAACAAAAGAAAACAAAAATGATGCAAATACATCTTAATATACAGCAGATCAAATCTAACCATAGAACAAAAACAAACAGAGAGGTTACAGCAACTTTTTATAGCAAGTTATTATAAAAACTCAAATCAAGATCAAACAGTACAGTCACAAAATCTCTATAATCTACATTGAATAGAGTCTCCTTTCTGAAAACAGTCTTTGGCTTTGAATGCTTCCCTTTTTCTGTACTTTAAAAATTATATTGGCAAGATTATCCGCCGTCACAAAACGTTTTGTCCAAGTGCCACTTAATACATTAAAACAAGGTTTCAATCTAAAGTTACTGTCAACACCCGAATGCTATGCTATGTTTACATTAACATCAAAACCGTATTATTTCAACAGAAAATATACATCTGAAAATATCTGGCAGACTGTATATCAATGGATATAAAAATAGGAAATGATCTAGATTTAAGGTCTAATAACAACACAGTGATCATGGCGAGTGCATAAGACATTTCAGTGTTAGCTTTTCTTTTCAAGCTTTTAGCAACCAATAAGAAAGTATGGTTGAAACATACTATTCATGCACCATTGCTTAGCAACTTGCTAAGTAACCCTGTAACCAACTTTCAACCAATGCATAAAAAACAGGCAACAGTTGCATGTTTCGTTATTTCAACGTTTTCTTGGATCACTGCATAACAGGAGCAATTTGCATACCAACCGTTTTGACCAAAGAACAGATGGTAATCTGTTCCAGCGGTTTAACAGGCTGTCAGACGGAAACAGTACCGCGCAAGCGTTCGCTGTTGGTGTGACATTACTGAGGTAATATCTCCCAGCATGCTACATGGCTCATCTCCAGTGGTCTGAGTGTAAGCATGCTACTTTCACAAGCTTAAATAGATGAGCGACACACCTTAACTGGTGTGCAACTGTTTTATATGTTCCCACAATATCATGCAAATATCAGTTTTACACAAATTCTGTAATTTGACAGCAGAGATACTCAGATCTCTGTTAACCAAAGCAATCATTTACTTTCATTTTTGTCATTTTTTTGTTTTGTTCGATTTGGACTCGGAGAAATTCACATACACCTTATTTTAAAAATAAGAAGACAGAAGTCCCAGTTTTAGCATCTTATCAGATCTAAAATTCTAAATATTGATCCTGAAACAGCAGTAATAGAAACAGACACATTATTACGATTATTATGAGTGCTATAACCATACTTGAAACAGTACATGCCTCAAGAACCAAACCCAGTTACAGTCATGGCAAAAGCAATTTTATTCTTCCTCTTCCTCCTCCTCCTCTTCTTCATCGTCATCTTCATCGTGGCAGTGGGTGATCTCCTGTGGGGTCTGAGGGAAAAGGTGGGGCGGATTGATTTCACTTACGGATCGTGTCAGCAGGTGTCTCTTACACTCGTAGTCTCTGAAGTCGATGGAGTGGCGGTTGCGTGTTGCCATGGGTGACTCTGTGTCGTTAATGTCCACGTGAGTGTGTTCCACGGTGGACTCATGAGGCATCTAAACATAAACCACAGACACAACAGAGACGCCAGACGTGAGTTTATGACATGAAATTGGATCTGCTGCAAGGTTTTATAATACCCTTGCGTCACGTTATGAGTGTGTGGTGTCATTTCTATCACGTTAATGGTATATATATATACACACACATGCACACACACAAACACACATATATATTTGCTAGCATAACACAATAAATATGCAATATATTAATCAATTATTTTCTAATGTTTACTTAAAATAAAAAAGCTGTCGCCCTGACCTTGCACTGATGCCAGAATTATTTTAATAATAATTATTTATTTATTTTATTATTTTAATAAAAACATGAAATAAACAAATAGGACAGAGTAACTTTAGTCTGTTATTTAACACAATCGCTTAAAAAAAAGTTAAAAAAAGGTATTTATGGGCAACCATAAATAACGCTAATGCCCATTTCGTCTGTAGTGTGTTTGCTGGACTCACCAGCACATGGGCGGCTCTGAACAGGTAACTGAAGGGATAGTACAGGAGATTGATGAAGGACGCGGCGTACAGATCGGCATAACGCATCACTTGAGACGCAAACAGAGTCTGTCGAGAGCCACTGCGGAACAGACTTCCCATCATCCCATAGCACATGTCCATGTCATGGGTCACTTTCTGAGAGGATCAGGCAATCCGTTACTGTGAGCATGAAGGAAAAAATTCTAACTGTTGCTTTTGTATCAACAACGTACCTTAATTCTCCTCTGAAGAGAACTGATATCGGGTCTCTCGTTGCTGCTGCTGTCCAAATGCCTGTGGAAAAAAAACAAGGTCTGTTTATGTGTGACATTGACATTATCAAGTGACTTACAGTGCGTTTTATCAGTACGTGTTCTTTGTGAATTACAGGTGACGCAATTTTAGATTGCGAATTAAAGATATCAGGAGAACAGAGTGACAACGAGAAAAAGTGAGCCGTAGGTTTAAAAATAGATTGGAACGCAAACTTCTTTATCCGCATGTCAAACGGTCACAGACAGCACAGACAGTTATGCGAGTGCATGGGTGCGAGACACAAAGATCACAAAGACTCACGGACACAAAGATCAGTCCTTCACAGACACAAAGATCAGAGACAGGGTTTGTGGTGCTACCTACTTGTAAAGCTCTGCCAGGAAAATGTCCAGACTCTGCAGCTCCTCAAACAGTGCTGCCAAAAATAAAAGAACACAGTGAACTAAAGTTCTGGTGAACCTGGTGAACTCTACCTGCCTTCATCTTCATCCACGGGTGTCTTCTACTGAACATCTGCCCGCTTACACACCTGCAATGAGTCTTTCCTGTTCAGTCTTGTGAACAAAAACGTGACTCACTGCTTTTGTCGGTCCACACGTGTAGCTCCTGAGCCAGCTCAGGAATCACCAGAAACGTTCTCCAGCCCTGACGCTTCTTTGACTTGAGGATGTCTCCAAAGATGTGGTCGCCAATGTACAAAATGTCTTTTCCCTTTGCTCCTAGTAGGTCACACACTATGTCTGAGGAACCTGGGATGAAAAACATCTACAATCAGGCAAGTCCACTAAAAGTACTTAAATAAACAAGGAAAATGGTACATGTATTATCTTACCTCCGGAATACACTATGCCATGCTGCAAGGGACCTGTGTATGTCCCGATCTTCAACCTCCCAGTGGTCTACAAGAAGATACATGGCTGCTTTAATGACTGATCTAACCAATAAAATGCAAGACAAACAAAATTACAGGTTAATGGCACCAGAAACACTAAAGTGAAGGAGAACTTACCGTGTCCACCTGTCTGAGGACTGTGCCCTCCCCAAAGAACACCGGCTTTCTAGCATCCACCAGTATGAGGTCAAAGTAGGATTGCCAGGGCCTATGGGGTGTACTGGCCTATAACAAAAGACATAATATTCAGCCTGTCACTGTCATGTGCCATAAAGTGCAATGCGATTACTTCACGTGTCCCTAGACACACCCTGTCGTTCTGTTTATAAATGTACACCCAATATTTGTTGATAGAGGTTTTTTTATTAAAAAGTGTGCTATCTATACACCCAAAGGGTACATAGAAAAATCATACCTAGTGAATTAAACCTTAGGGAGTTTCACAACACAACTTTCAACAACAACTTTCACTTTTATTTGTCAGATGTGTATTTTTACTACACGTTTTTATAGAGCCACAAAACTACCAATAAGCCAAAGTCTACCTGTGTAAGAAATAAAAATACTTAAATTTACTCACTTTAGCACCATGTGGAAAATCAAACAAGTACGTCATGATTTTCTGAAAAAAAAAGAAAAGAAATTATGCTTTCATGAATAGTTTTCAGAAATCCATAATTAGAGTTAGGAAAATTAGGGAAACAATGGTACATAATGTGGCAGATTGTATCCAAAATGTGTTAATTAACATGTCCGATTCGTGTCATTAGGAACACCCGTTCCATCCGGAATAACTCACATCTGTGTACTTAAAATCACTGTTGGTGACAAGAAACACCTTGGCAACTTCATTCATGCGACTTAGAAGCAACGGCAATTTTGCCTAGATGATAAAAACACAGCAGACAGACAAACACAAATCAATAAGTACTTTAATAAACAATAATTCAATTTAAACGCATGTGGATTATGATTATTTAGTTGACTTACATCCTTCACCACATATTTCTCCAGGTTTTCCACAGTCTTCTCCTTCAGTGACCCCTGATATATCACAGAGCAGCAGATGTCCACAGTGTGACATTTATATTGGGTCCATATAGATTCATTTTGAGTACCGTGACGTTAAAGCCTTTACCTTGAAATGGACCCAGTCCACAGCATCTCTGACATCCTGAAACATGCTCTTGAAGGACATGAAAAGATCTCCATCTTTAAAGCCTGTCTCACAACTGTAGAGCCATAAATGAAAACAGTCACATTACTGGTGTATCATACCAAGACACAAAACCATTAATTCTGAAGTCCTCTGATGTGACAAACCCAAACACGTGTATGACCGGAGTACTGTACAATATTTACATTTCAACAGCAAATATTTGGTGTTCGGAAACTTGACCTACCCAGTCACACTCAGATAATAAAATTGTGAATTTAAGCAAATTAGGTTAGTAAAACAAACCTTGTGTATCTGGCACAACTAGTGAAGAAGTCAACCAGACAGGCAAAGAGGTACGTCTCT
>JBAJNP010007561.1:0-22292 GCA_036877545.1 Yasuhikotakia modesta | reverse complement strand
CATCCAATGGACCACAGCCAAGTGTGTAATACACAACCCTGCGTCATTTAAACACAGCACAGAAGTTTCCAAGCACAAACTCGCTCCGACCGCAGCCAGACGCCTGATCTGATCCCCTTCAGCGGAGAAATCAAACCTCAGTCAGACAAAAATAGTTTGTTTCTATTTTTTGTTAACATTTTAAACACTTGACAAGAAGCTGTTTGTAATAACCAAATTCAAAAGACTGTCATCAGCTCACCTGTTATTTAAATTTCTATTTCTACCACATTATAATCTTCCCCTGAAGTGAAATGTATTTTATAACGTTTACAGAATGTCCTTGAAGAATGTCTATAACGAATATCACAGCACTGTTTACGGGGGACGTGAAATATCGTTTTGGATATTGTTCTGCATTCAGAAAGCATCTGTCTGCTTTTATTTGATCTGGTTCTGTGATTTATCCATTAGCCTTCATGTTTAACCTGATTATGGTTTTAAAGTGCATCGATTGATTCATGTCGTTTATCAGATTTGTGTCATGTGATGTCATCAGTTCTTGTCTTTTGCTGTGGAGAGTGCAGATGAATCGTATGGGCTCTGCCGCCGGGGTATGGGCTCAGATGACTGATTCTCCGCAGCCCCCAATTGGAATTTGATCATGATTCCAGCTGATGGAAACGCATGTGAGTGCTGCATGCTAATGCGTGTGACGCGCAGCTGCTGCGCTCCTTGAACACATCATCACCGGACGCCGCCTGATGAGTCCCAGCAGGTCCCAAAATGGACCGGAGAGAAACGGCACTCTGCGGGAACAGGCCCGGCTGGACATGACATAGCAGGTGCCTCTACCAACATAGAGTTCAGAGAGGGGAACAAACATGGTGCTGTAATGCTTTAATCTTCTGTTACGCTCAGTTCATCTGAGCCCAGATAGTGACGGCAACGATACCACTAGTCGTGTCAAAATATAGCTCAAAACTCAGCCTAAATCCAATCTAGACCACAGACCATTTTTTGTAGATTTTATGGCTGTCATTCACAAAGACGTTTTTTCCCTTTTTTTGCATGTTGCATGTTGCATTAAACAATGTACTAGACCCAACGGTATTCAGACACTGTTGGACTTACAGTAACTCAAACAGACATAACATGGAAAACAAAATGTCTAACCAAAACATGAACCACATTTTCCAGGAATGCCTAGACTTGACTTTGCTGTAATAGCAGTTTTAAACATCTGGCTGTAAGGTGTTTTTAGTGGATGTATAAGTCAGTTCCACTTAGACTCTTCTGGTCAATCAAAACTTTTCACATGTGTTGCTTAGTCAAGCTTTACTGAAATAAATGACACTTTGTTTGATATTTGATGTAATTTAGTGGATTTGACATTAAGTGCAGCACAAGCGTCCAAATACTGTGTTATGGGCACTTTTCCATTTAGAATTAAAACATGTATAGCTTCTTAGAAACCAGACTAGGGTTGAAAATCTTGGTAATTTTGTAAGTAAGTTGGAATAAAACAAGTTGGAATATAACAGGATTTTATGGGAATTATTTGGAAATATGGGGTATTTTTTACAAACTGTATCATGTTAAAACATAAATATAAACATTTGCTTCCTCTACACGGCTTGTCTTTATCTTTATGCCATTATTAATAATAATTATGCCATGCATTCCCATAAATGAATGTTTAGATTCCAAAATTCCAGGGATTTTGCAACACTAGTGCAGAAAATGTGTTCATTTGTTATCATTGAACGCCGTGTGCAGATGTTAGTGTAAGTGTGATTGCAGGTTTGTGTCAAGCTGTTACAGAGAACCGGGAGGGAGTGTTAGTAAAGATGAACTAGAGCTCATATATCCCTCTGACCTAATGAATATATGAACATTCACACTCCATTTGTTACATGTTGGTTAAGAAGCATTAACTGGTATTTTCCCAGTCAAACATTTTTTCAGGTTTGTGTTTGGACTTGTGTGTATAAATAAGGTGTGAATAAACGCCTTTTTAAACATGAGGTCATTTAATTAAAAAGAAAATGTGGTGGTTAATCCAAACAAACAAGGCATCAGTTTACACTATGTAAGTCTGTTTGCGCCGACCTTTCCAAACTTCTTGTTCCAGTGTTAGGCTTGTCCAATCAGAATTGAGTTGTTGGTCTCCACGGTGCCATGAAATCCATCATCAGATGGTATCATAACGGTTGTTGTTGTAATGCTGACAGATGCGTCTGTTTAATTAGCAGATGAGTGGTGTACACCGTCATATCTTTGTTGTTTCAGTTTAGTTTACTTAAGAAACACGATTCTTGAGATGGTCTCACAGCTACAGTGCTGAGGAAAGAACTTCTTTGAGGTAGTTTGTTTGCATCATGCCTCACTCAACTTCATCTCATGGTTTCCTGAAAACACGTGTATTGATTTTAAACACTGTACTAGTGAACCCAGTCAATATCTGTCATGGTTTGTTGCAGTGCATACACTTGCAAACTTGCAGTGCATGCGTGCGATATTGGCATCTGTTTACTGATGACAGATAAGAGTTAACATACACAGAAATGTGTTCAACCAATGCATAGATTAGTCTGAGCAAACCGCAGGACTGAAGCATTGAAGTTTAATGTAGCTGTGTAATTTTTTTTGTTGTGTATTATGCAATAAATTAGGACAGTCATTGAATACATGTTGGAATATGTTAGTAACTGAAGTGTGTCGTTTGTGCATTTGTAGAACAAAAAAGGCTTCTGTATGTCATTTGCTTAGAATAAACTGTTACTCATAGTTACTTTTTTTTAATGCTACAGGCTAAACTTGTGAACAATTTCATGAATTCGCCCTGATAACAAAGTCCTGCTAATGACATTTTATTGTAGCAATATAGCGCTAGGAGTTATTGTGAAAATGATTATCTTATTGCAGGCGTTGCAGTTGTAAAACAGACAAGGGTTTTGCCTGCAGGACTGGGGCAAAAAACCTGACATGTCACCCTCTTTAAAAGATGAAAGAAATGAAAGAGCTGTATATTTTCTCGTGAAGTGATGTGAAAGCGCTGAGATTTGGCTCTTTCTCCCACACAAACTTCCACTATGGGGCATTATGGATGTGATGGGAACCAACCAAACCCATTGTGGTACGAACAAGGAGCTTCAGTGCTGCAAAAAACGTGCTGTAAAATATTCCATGCTTTCTAGTAATCTCTCTCTCTCTCTTCTGTGTGTCTGTCTCTGTGTCACTCTCTCTGCAAGCACAAATAACATTTTTTTTAGAAAGTCCAAGTCTTGTTTACATTTCTTTTAGACACTATGTAAACATTTACAGTCAGTGATGGGAAATCAAGAGGGGGCAGGGCAATTTTATCTCCTCCCACAGGTTAAAACCCAGCAAATGCTCTGTCCATTCTTACATGCCAAGAATTTTTCTTGCTGCGCTAAATTCTTGCCCCCTACACTTTCAGTTCTCACACTGAGCTCTGATTGGTGCTGGCATGAGCAAGACTATTTGGCAGGATCCGGTTGAATTGGCAGTTCCAGGCATGGTTGGCTGTGTGTGTGTGTTTGTGTGTGTGGTTACCAAAAGGTTCCTGGTTGTCTGATCTGGCTGTAATTCCTTGTTCTCACAGGAGTGTTTGTTTTTGACTGCTTCACTAGTACAGACTCCGCTAGTTGTGTGTTTTGGTGTATATGTATAAAGTTGATCATTATTTGTTATGACAATTAATTGAATCTTTGACTTGATATGAAGTTCCAGGCTAAATGCCTGTTTTTATTACTATAATACTATAAAACCACAACCAAGCTAGTTCTTAACAGCGTGAGATGCAGGCCTTGAAATTTTAATGAGTTCAATAGTTTTTACTGCAAGAAATGCTTTAATAAAAAATCACATTTAATAAAAAGTCACATGACCTGTGAGAACACCTGAGTGGTACTTATTTTTGTTTTTGTAGGTTTGTAGAATGATGCAGAGGATGGAAGTGGTTCCACCGAGAAGATCATCTACAACAACACCACAGGGCTTGTTGGTTGAACCTGAGGTACCATCTACACTATTTCTGTCACCTTGGAGAAAACAGTCACACCTCTGTCATTATAGAAGTTTCTCCTTTGTAGTTTCCTGTTCTTGCCGTTCCTTTACAAGAAACCTCAGGTAGTTTAGCAGACAGTGAAAGTGTGTTGTAGAGCAGAATGTGGCACTCGCCGAGGGCCGGTTCTTCAAAAATACCCTGCATTTCCTGTGCGATCCGTCACACATCTGAAACCTCAGAGCCTGAGCAATTCTGAGAATTACTGTCATGTCGTCTTATCAGGAATTAACCCCTCCGATGCCCTAAAAAAGATAATAAACTGTCCTTTATAAACTGTTGAAGATTTGCTCACATATTTCATTTAAAAATGAAGGC
Organism: Yasuhikotakia modesta; assembly: GCA_036877545.1. Lineage (NCBI taxonomy): Eukaryota > Metazoa > Chordata > Actinopteri > Cypriniformes > Botiidae > Yasuhikotakia > Yasuhikotakia modesta. The sequence continues at coordinate 17,905 of JBAJNP010007561.1, read as the reverse complement.
TTGTTGTGTTCACTGTCAATTTACAGTGTTTTAATTGAGGTTACCATAGAAATGGCTAAAGAGTGGAACTTAGCATCGTTCTGGAAAGATCTCAGGTCTCAGCTGTGCTAAGCATCAGATAACATCAGCATCAGAGGTTGTGCTGCTTTTTATAAATTCATACGTACGCTGCCATTCTCACTTGTTCACCTGCCATGATATATTAAGATATATTGATACATTTACTCACCCCTTTGTCATTTCAAACCTATGTGACTCTTTTTTTTTGTTTGCTTCTGAGGAACACAAAAGAAGAGATTTGAAGTGCATTGGTAACCAAACCAAACAGTGGCACCCACTGACTTAAATTATACGGGCACACAACAGCTGTGAGTTTTCTCAAAATATCTTTTTTTGTGTTCCTCAAAAGCAAAAATAGTCATGCAAGTTTGCTTTTCAGTTTTGGGTGAACTATTCCTTCAAGGTGACGGGGCATTTGTATTCCTCAGTTTAGGTGTGTTTTTAACAGAGCAGGACGATGGAAGCTGTTTGTTGGTTAAGATACAAGCGGGAAATTCTCCCCACCCAGATATGAGCAGTAATGAGTTGACAGAGATGGGTTCAGGAGAAGAGCTTTGTAAGGGTCAGTGTGGAGTTAATCTCGCCAACAGAAATGCTTGTTTCTCTGATAGAGCTGCTGGCAGGCCTGTAATAATCTCAGTCACACTGAACCGCTGGGTAACAGCTCAAGCTTTTCTGAGAAGATAATCTCAGGTCTCCTCCTGCACAGAGAAACCCAAACACCAGAGTTATCAGTTGGGAAATAACAGGCCGGCATTGAGAAATAACTGAAAGTCTCTGTTTTATTGTGGCTTTGAGGAATATTTTAGGTTTGAGAGCTGATGGATTTGCGTATAGATGGTCTGATGTTACTTTGTGTAACAGACCAGACCCTCATGTTCCCCCCATGTTCATATAACTAACACGATGTGACAGTGTCAGTATTAAAGAGGAATCCGTCATTTTAAAAGTCCTTGAGCGAGGCTTTAGTGCGCCAGGCTGGATCATTGTGGCGTTTTATGTTTGGCGTTAATGTGGATCATGTCCAACGTTTACTTCAGTAGCAGTGTCGCTGTGGAAACAAAATCACTGTGCTAAACTGTATTTTAATTTCACCTTTCTAGGTCAATGTCAGTCATTCTGCCTGCCTGATTTATTCAGATTTGCCAAAAATGCTGACTTGTTAGTGTGCATCTGCTACATAAATGACAGGGATGGACAAATTAGGTATAGATGAACTTGTAGCTTAGTGTGTGTGTGATTGGTGTGTGTGTGAGATTGGGGTGTGTGTGTGTGTTTGGGTGATGAGGTTTGGATGTGGTCAGGTCTCTGTGGGAAATCTCCTCTCGCTCTCGGACACAAATCTCTGAATGTTGTGGTTTCTGCGATGTTAAAACCAAAGCCAAGTCTCTGTTGTTGAGGTGTAGCGTGTTATGCAATCGTTGATAAAGAGCTGTTCTTCAAAATCCTGTGTACATCTCTTACTGAGAATCAATTTGACCTTGTGTGACTTTATTGAAAAATAATGCAAAGAAATGACACTGCAAACATGTGCAGAAACGTCTCGTACCCTGAAATGAAAATAAGCTGATGATCAGTTAGTGCAGGAACACGTCTCTGCTGTCTAGTATTAAAACACAGACTCTGTGAAGCAGCCGCTGTGGTCCAGTGCGATTCTCAGTGCGTTCTGTGAAATGACACAGAGGAATTCTAGGAAAAATCTCTCTAGGAAAAAGTGTAAATGGAAAGACTCTGCTGAGAGAACGTTTGATCCCTGTTTTTTCTTCTTTCTCCCACTATTTCTGCTTCTGTTGTGTGTCTGTCTGTCTGTCTGACTGAAATGTTAACGTCTAAGAAAAACCAATAACGTTAGAATTAAATCAGCCTATCAACTGTCCAAACTTCCTAAAAAAATCTGTTCAATAAAAAGCGTAAATTCTGCAGGAACACTAAACATTTCTGCTCCTAAAATCTACTAACTTTCTACTAATTACTTTTCTACTAACACACACAAATACATGTTTACTTGTTTTCTAGAGTCCATGTGGATTTCAGTGTCTCACCATCCTAATGAGGACTGCAGTGATAAGAGGCTGTTACAGGACAGACTGACCTTCACTTTATTGGACTGAACTTGGACAACAGTGAGGCAGCATGAGGTTGCATGAGGCAAAGAGCACGAGGCACCTGTCAGGAAACACTGCCCTGCTGATCACCCTGGCAGTGATGACATCATAGTGGTGATGTCACTTTGAATACTGAAATGGTTAGAGGCTCCGGAATGTGCAATGAACTGATGAACTGAACGTTTATGAAAATAACACAAGTGTGTTAAGAATAATGTATATTGTTATACATCAGGCTTAAGATGCAGTATTAAGATTTATATTAGAGTTTAGAGCCTGTATTAGTGTAATGCATTAAATTGTCATGCTAACATACAGTATCATAATAATCTGTGAATGCGTTTAAAATCTGTGATGCCATAATGGTTTCAATGCTTTTGTTTTAATGATTCAGAAAATGTTAATGTATGAAAATAAACGTTGTGATTAAGTGCGATACTGTTCGTTCTTCTTAAGCAGAGGATTTTGTGGTGTATTTAGTTATATGCAATTGTGGGTCGGGACACCAGCCTTTAGATTAATGCTTGTATGAGGGATAATCATAAATTCTCTAATAGCAAGACAGGGGGTGGGGTCACTTGAGGACACGCCCAATCTGGCTAGACTGTTTTGTTAGTGGACATAATCCTCTTTGTCTGACTGACACTGTGACCATGTGACCAGCTTTAACCAATGGTTGCTGAGGGCTTTATGACATGTAAACAAACTGACATATAATATGAATAATGCATTTGAAATGAGTTAAAACTGAGTTTGTACTTCAGTTTAGCTGTTTGTAACCAAGGTAACACTATCAATTTGAGCTGCAGACGTTGTGTTAACCTGCCTGCGTTTTTAGACTCAGGCCTTGTTACTTAAATAACAGGTTTACAAGTTATTTGCCCTTTGAAGAGCTCTCAGATGCAGGAGGCACATTGTTGCACATCATCCAACCTGACACTCTTTGTTCTTTATCCGAGGGCATCCGGCCAAGCACACGTGTGTCAGTGCTCCGAAAAAGTCCAGTTTGGTGAAAACCAGTAAGCAAACACTCTGTAATGGACACAAACCCAGTGTCTGCAAATATTTGGCCACGACTTCAAACAGGCAATTTAAAACGGAGAAATTGTTTAATTTGAGGAACGATTAGAGAGGATAAAATATGCAGAGTTTGTACAGTTACGAAGGAACGATTATTAATGCAATCTGTCAGATTTGTTTCATGAATCTGTTGTATGATGTTGGTGGCGGTCTGTGATGTAACTTCACTGCTGGGCTTAGAGTTGACAGAGAAGTTGACTGATGCAGTGAATGTGATGTTTTGAATACCATGTAATGGTATTTAATTGTTGCTGAAGCATTTACTCTGTTCGGCGCTTCCTGCCCACATCATGTTTTAAATAAGAAAGAGATTTTGCTGAGTGAGGGTTCATCACAGGGTTAACAGAGAGCTGGCGCAGTCAAAACAGCCCCGGTCCATCTGGATTGCTTGACATTGCATCATTTATCTGTTCCTGTACTTGTGCAGTTCATGTGTGTCGCATGAGGGAAAGTAAGGAAATCCCCTTTTGTCACGTGACCCCAGTTTGGCTCAAACACTCTTTTCTGCTCTGCAATGTGAGAGTCTCGGCACGCTTGACTGCCGGCATTTATTTCTGGTGAAGTCTGGCTTCCTCAAAGATGAATGTTCCTCAGGGACCCTTGTGGTGGTTGAGGGAACTACAGCTGCTGTACGGTTTCCAGCTCTGTGGTGATTCATCAAATGGAAACTGCGCTGGTATTTGTTTTATCGCATGCCGTATGCAGTGTTCAGCTAGTAAATTTCATATTTACACAACGCATTCTTTGTTTGAGATCGTAGGCAGTTCATCTGAGGATGAATAAGTTATGATCCTTTAGAAGGAGTCTGTATATCATTTGTGTTTCCTGTTCTGTCTGTCCGTCATCTTAGTCTTAGTTCTACTGTCTCAGCGCAGCTTTATCGTTCTTCTGTCAGATGCATTTGTTTGAATAATAAATGTCACATTGCTTAGCTGTCATTAAAGGTGACTTTGGTTAATTATTGACCGGGTCAGAGGTTGACATCTGAGCTCTGTAATACATTGTGTTCCTCTCAAGCTTTTGGATCGAGTTTCAGAGTCCAGCTCTTCCTTTCAGAATCGCAGAACATCCGTGATGATTTACTGTCTGTAGTTATCGTTTGGGAATCCTCCGGCCCCCAGAAATGTGACTGTAACATCCCAGCTTTGACTCGACAACAGTCGCCTCAATCTGAGTTTGATTACTCTGGCCTTGTCTGAGCGAATCTGAGGTTGAATGAGGTCAGGAATGAGGCACCTGTCGCATTTGTGAGGGAATGATGAACGAGGCTGTAATAGTTAAACCTCAGCGCAGACGGGTACAGAATTAGCTCAGATGTTGAACGTCTAATGATGTCATGATTTACAATAGCTGCTTGCGCCGTGTAGCGTTACATAAGCGTTCTTTGATTTAGCTTCACAGACCAGTAAAGTCACACTGAAACTTCTCAGCCCTTGTAAAAGCTGGTGGATAGTTTTCACAGAAGCTACTGAAGGGTTAAAATGTTTGCATGTCTCTGTTTGTTTAGTGTTTGCATTGAGAATGTGCTGACACACTGAGGCACACAGACTCTCTGGGGTAGCCGAACGGCTCTTGCTTTCTCAGCACCAAACACCGGCCTCGTCTCATTCACTGCTCAGTCCACCTGCATTAAGGGAGAAAAAGTGTATACTGTATACTATTAGACGTACTGTAAAGTGCTTTTAAATGGCATTTTATTATATAAAACATGATTGGTAAATGACACATTTTAATTTTAATTGGGCTTTACATTCAACCTGTTTATACAATAACATTTGGTCTTTAATCACTGGTTTATTTTACATAAGCCTCAGCGATGCATATGGAGTTTGCAGACTCCATACTAATGTTGCATGGAAACAGAGGTCAGGCAGTAGTCAGTATTCAGTGAATCTTTGAGGAAGAAGTGATCGATTCCTGTCAGAAAAAGATAAAGCTTGTCAGTTTTTTTTGTGCAGGTTTTCAAGACACCAATATGTGTCAGATGAGTTCTTACTGTGAGATCAGCAGCTGTGATTTATTAACCGCACTAATAAGTACAGGAAAATGCAAACTGGTTCACCACCCTCAAGGTCGTTCTCAGCCGCCCGTATCATGTGCAGATCAGCTAAATAAAAATTCAGTGTTACACTACATCAGTGTCTCCCTTAAATGCTCCCAAAATATTTCAGGGATCAGAACTGACCTGGCCGAGGGTGAGGTGTAAATCTATAGGGGCACAGACTCTAGTTTTTAAGCCCCTTTAGCCCCAGGAGCCCATCGTTTATCTAACATGTCCAGCAGAATGTGGAGCATCCAGAAGATAGATGATCCTCAAATCTTCATCCTCCTCCAAACTTCTCTCACACTCTTCTTCTACCAGTCTCCCTATCCTTGCCTATCTCTTCATCTCCCTGCAGTTCCTGCACCCACCTGGGACCAGCGTCTCCATCAAAACCAGTTGTCTTTCTGATCTGACAGTTCCCTCTGCACATCCGTGTTTGACCTGCTCGTTATTTGCGTTGCCTTAAATAGCTGGGCTGTCGGCGGATCTGTGCCACTGTAGCGCGATACAGAGTGTTAACTTTATCAAAGTCACTCACGGTGTCTCGGCGCTGCTTGAGTTTGCCACCAGACATCTCTCTTGTAAAACCGCCTGATGCTTCTCTGAAGTTTTCTCAAAACACTCTCACAGGTAAATTCTAATTAATAAACCATTTAAATATCAAATGCATTTTTTAATGTTCAGTCATTTCTCTGTTTATCCTGTTTTCAATATTGAATTTAGGTTTCATTTACATGCATTTCTTCATAAGAATAAGCTACACTGGTCAACAGCTCAGCATTTTTACATATATTGTTTGCATTGTTTATTCAGATTACAAATTCTCTGTTTAACAAGCTATATTCCTTCTTCATAGCTTGACTTTGGTTCCAGTAACAACATAATGACACCCTTTGAGATTTCAGCGCTTTGTGCTAGTCTGGTTTAATTAGCCCGTTGGATAAAATTGGTGTAACTGCCTATTAACTGAACCAAATTAATGCTCAGTGCCAATTTTCTGCTCATAATTAGTTTGTACATGAGGTGTTGTGATTTTGATTAACCAGATATGCAGTCAAAGATGTGCAAAACACACATCATATATTATATAAACGTTGTCTAAATGAACCCAAAGACTCCTACTAGCATCATATAACCCTACAGAGAACAACAGCATAGCAGCGGTACAGAGAGTGTATGAGCAGGAAAAGTGTATGCTGTGCATTATAAACAGACAACTTGATCTGTGGTGTGTGATTCTGTTGACCAAAGAAAGCAGTAAGACACATGATGTTGACTGTTGACTGTTGACCTTGCCATCTGTAAAATTGCCTAAATAAGAATATTTTGTGATACATTTTTAAACTTTTACACTTACAACTTTTAAATAATGTTGTAATCCTCACATAATACACACATTTGCATGAGGAACTGTGTTTTGTGAGTTGCCTTGAATTTAACCGTGAAGGATACTGGCTTTGACAGAATTTAGCTTGTTACTGTGACGCTATGGCCAAGGTTAAATTGCAGTCTGTACACTGCGCTGAATACAGTTGCCTTCCATTTAAAGTGCATGAAACAGTTTTATTCCATTAGAGCTAAACTAATTTATTACAATTAATGTTTATTTTAGAGAATTCTGTTGAAATTTTGGACTTTATAGACTTTTAAATGATTCATGTCCCCATGAAATAACTTTGGAAGAAAGTGTTTTTTTGTGTGTGTTGATGTTTTTTCCTGTTGAAACAGAAAATTTGTGTTGAAGGCCGTGACCATTTAAATTTTTTAAATAGCTAATAGGCTTAAATTGTGGTACAGCATGAGCCATGCTACCTGCTAGTCAGTTGCAGATTGTATTAGAGAGAGGAAAACTCAAATCTGATTGGATGTCAGACTTTGTGGTGCATCATGAGTCATCAATATTTTTACACTGTTTCCCTGGAAAAGAAAAACTGTGGCGTCTTAGTTCCACAACATTTTGTTTTTAGTTTCCTGGGGTCTTGTGCATCATTTACACAACCGCCTTTGCACAGAACCCTTTACAATAGTCACATACCTCTCAATTGTGAACGCTTTTAAAAAGGAGAGATTTGCGTATCTAAGGTGACATTTTTGCTGAGCAGATTCAACCAGCCGTATAATGACAATAGCAGGATTAGCATTAGCTCTCACCTCACGTCACATCTGTCAGAAATGCTGCACTCATCACTTATCCAGCGCTGATCCACAGGCATGTACCGACTCGTCCCGTCCTTTTAAAAAACCCTCCTTTGGATCCCATGAGGTGAAAAGCATTAAAGGCTTTAACAGTCTGTGGGTCTCGATGTTGTATACGGTGTGTTGTATACGGTGTGTTGTATACGGTGTGTTGTATACGGTGTGTTGTATATGGTGTGTTGTATACGGTGTGTTGTATACGGTGTGTTGTATATGGTGTGTTGTATAAGGTGTGTACACTATGTAGTCATCCATCCAGTTTATGGTTTTCAAAGAGTTTCTAGTATCTAAAGAGTAGATTTTTTAGAATATATAAAAACTGTTTTGTGCATTAGCTCACGTTTTTGTCATCAGTCATATTTTTGCAGTAACTAATATTGCTACTGGAATGTTCCTTTAACTTTCTAAATAACATTTTGAATGTTTTCGTTACTTAATGGAAGTGTTAGGAAAACGTTCTTACAACCTAAAATTGTTAGCTGGGCTGGTACCTTCTGTAAAGAACAGCACCATCGTTTAGTCATTCTGTGCCCTGTAGCCTGCAGTCATGGTGTGGTTTGTTAATGTTCTGTTAATGGACCGTAAAGATCTTCTGAATCTGTATTGTGGGCTGTAGTAGCTGATGGTGTCACCGGGTTCCTCGTGCCTGTAGCCTGTAGCGTTTCTAAAACACTTAGTCCAAGGCCATAAAGAGGAGTCTGTGTAATCTCTCGGTTGAAATGAACAGATTTGGCATGTGATGCTTCTTTCAGACTTGGTGTTTACTGAGGGTGCGATTCATCGATTAACACACAGCCATCATTCAACAATGCCGTATATTTAACTGCTGTCCCCGATCTTAAAATGTATGGGCACTTAAGAGATTAGTGTTGCGTGTTTATTTCCTCTCAGATGACACTTAGAGTTTGACCCTCAATTAGTTTTTCTAACGCCCTTAAGGGAGATTTTGGAACAAAAAGAGTCGTATCTTCAGTAAAACTCAGCACAGATATACTGCAATGGGAATGGCCCGTAAAGAACAAACAGTGTGGGCAGTTCATTTGTCCAAAGCAGGTGCTAATGAATCAAATATGTTCTTGTACTTTTGATAACCGCATATGTTCCTGTCAGAAACACAAACCTCATATCTTGCACAAATAATGTTTTTCTTTGTCTGCTTGCAAAACAACAAAAAATGGACAAATGTTCAGACCACATCATTTTATCGTCATATTGTATAATAGAAGCATTCAAGGGTGACATTTCAGGTTATAATAGAAGATCATTATTTTTTTTAAACATCTCACTCTGTGTTCTTACATGCTGGTGTTTGTGATTTACTTTTGTACGTCTGACAACTTCATTATTGTCACAGACAAGAAAACCAAGAATACATTTGGAATGAGATGCGTGTGGCTACAGGAATTATCACAACATGATGGAAACTCTCTCTGAATTTCCGCAGCTGTGATCGTCTACTGAGTCACTGATGATTTGAGGGAAATGAAATTCCACGTTTACAATAAAACAAGGAATAGAAAGTCAGAAGCTCGGCCTGGCATCCGTCTCATCCGAGCTGTTTCAGGAAAAGAGGTTTCCTTCTGTTAAATAAATGTTGACAATCAGGTGGCTAATAAATTTTAAATAGAGAAAGCTGCAGGCCAAGCCTGGCATGACTGAGGGGAAAAGCGAAACTGGAATGTCTGAATTGTCACCAAAATATCTCTGACCCAAAACAGCAGCACTGAGTGTGAATAAGAGCCATTTTATCTCCGTGTTTTGGGCAGATTGCAGAGAACACAGTGGGTCTGTTTGCCAGCTGTTCTTCTGGCCGACTAGCATTGGGGTCACCATGGCGATGCCCGGCCATGCCTGTGATGGGATTGGCTTGGCACACAGCCAGTATAAGAAGGTGCCTCCATCTCATTCACTTGTTTGAGTTTTTTTTTATCTTTGTTGATGGACTGAAGAACTAAGGGCTCGGAATGGATGAAGGGCAAATTTAGGTGTTAAAGCCACGGGCCCAACCCTGTTAACTGCCCTCACCAGCTGTTGGTCAGTCAGTGCCAGGTTGTAAGAGAGGCTGTGTGTGTGTGTGTGCACATTCATGCATGAATGTGTGTGTGTGTGCATATGCATGTGTACATGAGTGTGTGTGTGTGTGTGTGTGTGTGTGTGTGCACATGCATACATGAATGTGTATGTGTGTGTGTGTGCGTGTGCATGTGTACATGAGTGTGTGTGTGTGTGTGTGTGCGTGCATGCATGCGTACATGAGTGTATGTGTGCGTGCATGAGTGTGTGTGTGTGGGAAAAACACTAAAGAAAAAGAGTAGGTTTCTCCAAACATTACTAGTAAAGTATATATATATTTTTAAAACATTTGTGTATTACTACTTCTAGCAGTTATAAGAACAAGAACACAACCTTCTGAAGGCCTAAATTGCTGCTTCATAAAGTATTTATAGAGTACAGATGACTCTCCTGTACTGTATTTCACAGCATTATTGGAAATAAGCCTGTGACTATTCAAGAAGTGATGAGTATTCCGGGATCTGCCTGTTCTGCACTCACGGCTGGATGTGGCAGAAAATAGCACCGTGTGATTGGCTGCGCTCCTTAAAATTCCTCACAGGGCATTTGTGGGACACCAAATGCCCTGTTATGGGACACTGAGGCAATAATGTGCCGGCGTCTCCTGTACATTAATAGTTTGAGGGTGTTGGTTGAACAAACACAATAATTTTTCTTTGTTTCGCAGTTCCTCTGAATAATTCACATCTGCACATTAACAGTCACTGTTTAGTTGTTCATTTAATAGAAGTTGCATTTTGAATGTGGTTTTGTGTTTTATAAATATTAACAAATCACTAGAGAGGGAAACCTTGTGTGGCTTGTAAGAGAGGCGTGTGGTTGTATCGGTTTTATTCATTTAACATTTTGTTACATCATGGAAAACATTTTTACAACCTAAAATTGTTAGCTGGGAGCAAACCCAGTCTGTTCATGAAGTCTCTTAAAACTCCTATAGAATCTGTCCCTATATATCTCAAAAGTCGACCTTGACTGTTATTCACACGACTTGCCATTAATATGAGTTTTGTTGATAAGTCCTATTTTAAAAATTATTGAATTGTTGTTACAGTTCGTGAAGTACAGCAACGTTTATTGAAAATCTACATTTCATTTGTAATATACAACATTATTTGCAAGAGTCTACATTTCCAAGAATTCAGTTAAATACATTTGCAATATTTTGTACCACATACGATTTCCTTCCTTATTAATGTAAAAGGAGGATTTAGTTACAGTACAATAACGTTCCCTGAATACTGCAGGGCTTTTTTCCCTCATATTTCCTTAATATACACTTTAATCCGTCTGAGTTTACCTCAGATGTACAGCCCAACCCTGCTCCCTAAATAAGCATTGTTCAAGGGACTTTCAGTGATGTGGTGGGATGTTTTCATTCATTGCAGATGGTCGGGGTTTGACCAAAAATCCACAGTAAAGAGCATCATACAGTATTATACATAATAGTTAAACCTTCCTTTATTTTTATGCTTGGAAGGGGTCAAATCAGGGTGTTGTAATTGGCAGTTGGTAAACTCCCACTTTCACTAGATTGCCACACAAACACTAGCTGTAACTATCTTGTCTCTCTTTAAAGGAAGAGTTGAACTTAGGTCAGACAACTGCAGTGACTATTGTAATTGTGTCAGATGGGACGCTGTCATTGGCTCCCTAATTCGGATGAGTGTGTTAGCTGTAGTTCATCTCTGATCTGCCTGGACACACAGTTCTCAAACAGTCAGTCTCTCCGTGCGTCTCCCCAAACTACCTCCAGACGCAACAACAACAAAGGAAGTGTGAGACAATGGCGGTTTTTATAGCATCCGAGGCTCAGTGCAGAGACGTGTCAGAGTTTGATTTATGAAAGCGCTTGGCAAGAGTTGCGAGGTCCCCAAACATTAGTGAAGATGAAAGTTAGATCGTTGGGAGAACCTGTTGTCTCATCCTCACGATGTGCCTCATTAGATCCATGTAAGACCATAATGGCTTTGTTCCAAAAAGTAATGAGCTACCTAAGTAGGCATCATATTAAGATGTTGTGCTTCTCGTGTCAAGGCTGTACCAAAAGGTAGAGCAGAGTTGTGTTGCTTACTGAATGACCTCTTTATGGCCATATTGTAAGACAGCTTCACATATTTCATCTGTGTGAAAAGGGACACCTCCGTACCGTCAGACCCTTGTGAAGAATGTGTCTGTAGGGCCATAAATACTTTTCTTTCTTCCTTACTGACACACTGTTGGCCTCAGAGGCCTGTCATGTGGTTGCACATAAATCTGAGGACATGAGGGGCGTGTTACTGAAAGAATGTGGGTGGGGCTTGTATTATTGCTATGTATTGCTAGTAATATTGTATGTGTTGCTGTAGGTTTATTAGCCGCTAACACTTTTAGGTTTTAATAACGTTTTCCTAATGTTTCCATTAAGTTATAAAAAATGTTGTTTTAGGAACATTCAAAATGTTCAATTTTTAGATGTTGTATAAATATTACTGTTTGGTTATTAGAACATTAATAAATTATGATGTTGTAAATTATGATTTGATATATAATGTTAGAAAAACATTTTACCAGCATTAATGCAACAGATCTTTGAGAGAGAACCTTTGGAGAACATTGGCCAACGTTCAAAAAACATTTCCTGTCAGCTGGGAGCAAGAGGATGAGAAGGGGGGAAAAAAGCAGTCAATATAAAAGTCGGAAATCTTTTGTGTTCAGCGGGAAAAAATCTGTCTACTGGTCTGTCACAACATGAGGGTGAGTAAAGATTTTAATTTCTGGCTAAACTGTTCCTGTAAACTCTCTGACAAAGATCTCTGACACACTGGTAACCAAACGGATTCATTTCCTTCAGCTGTTTTCTTCTGAACAATGAGCAACTGTCACGTCTCATTACGTGAGCGGAAACAAGAGGAGGGAAAAGAAGAGGAAGATGGCAAAAAGTGAAATTAAAAGAAATGGAGATATTTTAGGAGTTTCCTTTCACCACTTCAGTGTCTTGGGCTTCGAGCCTGAAGTTTCTGGTTTCATTGTCCAAACCGACATCCACAGACATCCACCGAGACGCCATTTAGCCGACCAAAAACAGGGCTCACTTTGTCTCTGTGCACCACACTGAGGGCACCTCATGACAGCTACTGCTGCTCAATTAAAGGGAACAGCTGTATTGAGGCCACACTCCTAAAAATAATGTTCCTGGTTTAATTAGGGAACATCAGGATTTCTCTCCATCCTGCCAAGCGGCCGGAATGTGGAGGGGAATCGGGGTCAGACCTGACATCAAGAATTAAAGAGTTACCAAACGTTTATCTTTGATGTGGCATCTTTGTTTCTTGTGCATTTGAATTAGTTTGATGCGTTATTGCTGTAATATATAGAGCTATGGGTTTATTCATTCATTTAGTACAATATTTATATAACATTTAAATACTTATTTTGAATAGGCAGTATGTGGGTAGGCAGTAGGTTTGACTGCTTGACTTAAACATGCTGCCAATTCCAACACTGTACACATGAGAAATAGTTTCTGTGGGAATTTCAGTTTACCATGAACAGATTAACTCTGTTAATAAATAATGAGGAAGGCATTACCTCTGTCTAATGATTCTGTAAGCTTGTGATTAATATTGTAAAACTATATCCTCAGTGTTCGCTGTAGTTCCTGTCGGAATGGTGCCCAAAAATCTAGCTTTGAAAGCTGCCGTGTTGAGGTGACATTAAAGGTAATGATTTCCCTGCACAACACAAACTAGCCGTGATTTTTACGTTTTACTGATGTGGAAACTTTTCTTTTAAGCATAGCATTTATTTAACATAGCCCTTCGTCTCTCTCTCCCATTTACACACACACACACAGTCCCTTTGATTCTGGCTGGTTATTGACCTACAGTAAATTATCACAAAATATCTTAAATTATCCCTCATAGAAAAAGAAAAATGTCTTTTTTAGAGACATTTATAGTTTTAGAATCAATAAGCATAGCATGAGTGTGATAATGGGGTTTATATAGTGAAAAATGGCTGTTGTCACTCGTGTTGATTTCCTGTTGTAAGCGTTTCAACAACTAGCATTGACAGAGAGCAGTTACAGGGTCAGTGAGGTGACCATCAGCCCTGATGTTTTACAGAAGGAGACTCTATTAATTTATGCTGTGTGAAGTGCTTAAAATATCAGACATTTAATGTATCAGAGGCAGTAACACCACCGATGGCCTCACGTGATGTTGTGTGAGTTCTCCGCTTGGAAACTTGGATATCCACAGTCTTCACTGTATAGTTATTCTGAATGAAGTCTCGAATCATCAGCTGAAAACATGATAGCGGCAAAACATCCACCTGTTAACATTCACTGCTGAAGTCTCACCTGTGAATCTGTCGCTCTCATGGATTGGAAATAAAATAGGGGTCATTAATTTAACAAAGGCCTCTGATATTCCCTGTCGCAGACTGTAGTACCGGCTTTTGGCAGGAAAACAACATACAACTTGCCAAAAGACGAACATGAGCGCTGCAGAAACGTAAGCCAGCACCATATTAAACAATCAGCGCCTTTTTGAAGCCTTGGCAATAAGTGCCTTTGGGTTAACTGAGGAGAACGCGGTGAATATTTTGGCCCTGGGTCCAATAGGTTAGACTGCACTATATTATACGGTATAATAAGGGCTGTACTATGGATGATTTCAGCAGCCCCCCATCATATAGTCTGGAAAAACGCTTTCGGTAGTTCAGGCCAAATAATTCTCTGTTGGTTAATGGAAGCCTGTAATTATTTAAACTTTCATCATTTTTAGCCAGATCATTCAGGACTGCAGAGCAGTGTTTGACGTTTGAGTGTGATGTCACATACATCATTTTAACAGAAGTCATGTGGTGTTAGTATAGTAATGTATATTTTTTTCTTGGATCATCATAGTAACCGAATTGTATGCTTGAAAATGCTGCTTCAGTGAATTTGAGGTAATTGTAATAATAATGTTTCTCATACAGTAGATGTGACCTACTGTAACCTACTGTAACTGTAACTGTAGTGGATTAATAAATGTGAGCTGTGCTAGCACAATGAGTGTGAGTGAACACAGGCAAATTATGAGCTTCAGGCAAAACTAGAATCTAAAATTATCTTTATTTGTAAAGTTTCTGAGAGGAAAAATTTTACATTTTCTTTTCTTTGTTTTAATATTTTATGAAAATAACAAAATTAAGCAAAATTCAAAAACAGCTTCATTTCTTGTCAAATCATCTGTAAGTTTTTTTAATGCAGAATGTGAGACTAACCAGAACTCATTTTTGAAAATGTGATCATGTGACTCATTTCACCGGCACGGGTCACAAACCTCACTGACCGCACCGCTAGTTTTTCAGTCTCGTGACACCAGACGAGTGAAACGCTAGAACGTCTGTCCAGTTGTGCTGTACTTTTCTGAAACTGTGTCGAGTGTGACATCTACGTAACACCCAACATGGCAGCAGACATCAGATGAGAGACGGCTGCGTATCTGATGTCTTTATCTGCTCTTCTTTAATTAAAGTGAGTGGAGGTTTTTGTCATTCCAGATTGTGGCTGGGTGTCATTGTTACGTTCGATTCACGAGCTCCCATCTGCCACACGGCACGTGTATCACACTGCACCCGATTCAATAAGTACAGTAAACCATGCATGTTCAATACACTGTGATACAATACAAGCACAGTTTAAGGTATTCATGATAATAAAGGCCGTATTGATTTATGAAGATCTCTTCCTCACACACATAATGTAAATTCCTGTATTCCCTGCTGACCCGACAGTTCCATTAAACTCCAGATGAACTTATACATATTTAATTTCCCAACACTGACTTATTCATCACACAGATGTCTGTGGAATCTTTTTTTTTTTTCAGGTGTAAGCCGTGCCGTCCGTGGAGTCACAGAACGACACAAAACGTTACTAAGACGCGTTTGTTTTGAGCCTGAACATGAAAGAAACAAGCTATATTTTTTGTCTTTATGACACAGGGAGCAGGGAAAGCAAACGGTAGCAAACGTGAGGTAAAAATAGAGTATTTAGGGTGATTCATGGTTGTTATCTATTATTTTGTCCCCTATCTAGCGTTGCACAATCATTCAGTGACCTCTGTTTTCCACTAAAGCTGTGGTTTGGTGTAGCCTGTGCTGTTTGCTTGTACAGAACCCTGTGGTTACGCAGGAGGGGGTTAATTCACTCGAAATGAAATGAAACGGGCTGTGCTCAGTCTCTGTGCTCTCGCTGCGGTCATGCTGTGCTGAGGACAATGTCAGAGTACATTATATCTAATCTAAGATGGGCATCTTTTAATATACAGCAATTACGGAGGACACCAACTGCTGTTGTAATCGCTATAAAGGGACAAATTGACCAAGTGTGAAGCATGAGTATGTGTGTGCGATGGAAAACATTTTGCTGCATTTCATCCAACAGTAAAATTCACATCTTCCCTACTGCAAAGTTGAACTCATCCGTGTATTTAATAATACCGGTTGCACGTGTGATAGCTGTAGATTCCATCACAGGTAGCTGTTAGAATTAGGGTTAGCACAGGTAGCGCAGTGTCATGAGGTTGAGTTACACTTACACTTGTCAACATTTTGATCTTCATTATTTCAACACATTTAACTGGATGCAATTCAAGTAGCAATTAACCCAAATCGTGTGTCTTAGTTATTTAGGGCCCTTTATAGTTGTGACCCATAGTTTACTGCATGGTGTGGCTGTAAATACATCTGAGGACTGTATTGCCTCTCAGATGCTTATCTTGAATGTTTAAGGAGCAGTTACGCGTGGGCATGTGCTGATATGGACTTCTGTTTATACCTTTTTGTTTTGGTTTTAAAGTTGCATTATTAGAAATAATGTTACAATATTGTCACTTTTGCCACATCTTTATTATAGGAAGAAAGAACATTTGTAGGTCACATGACCGTACGTTCAAAGAACCGTTATGACATGAAACCTGTTTTAGACCAACTGAAGCAAATGAAAGTGTCACAGGTACAATTTCACAACCCATTTCAGTAACCTGGCTGATAATATGTTCTTGACGATATGAGATAAGGACATTAGACCGCAATGGCAGAGAATAACACAGGAAACCGCCTTAACAGCTGGGCTTTGTTCTTTGTGTACATAAAATGCAGAACATTTCTTATCTGAAAATTAAATGAGTGACTTCCTGCTTTTTCTGTCACACATTTACAGCTTGTTATGTGCCTGGCATGGGTACAACATTTACTGAGGAAGGAAATGCCATATATGGTCTGACAAAATTGGCGGGATTTGATATATAATGCAGTATATAGACTAAGTTTTCAATTTTAGACCTTCATTACTGTTCATAGTCAGTTTTTGCAGCTATTTTTAACCACCATATTTTAGTGGATATATAAAGTCATTTTCTCTTCACACAGTCCCTCACAAATCAACGTTTTATCTTTGCTGGAGGCATTTTTGGGTATGAAAATTAATGGCATTTTTTTTAAACATTTAACTCTTAATATATCCAGCATAAAACATCATGCATCAAGGATAGTCCCATTACAAATGCAAAATATTTGATTACATCAAATAATCTGAAAAAAACCTTTTATGATGAATGCAAATGAGACCATTATTCCAATCACCTGCACTGAATTTACAGTATTGCTGTATATCACATTTTAATACACTGAGAATGTACAGTATAACATTTACATATATGCATGTAGCAGAATTTACAGTTCATTCAAGGTATACATTATATATGTATGTGTGTTGGCTAGGATCGAACCCACAACCTTTGCTGGAACCCATAAACGCAATGATCTACCTGCTGAGCTACAGGAACTTTAGCTGACAAAAGAGCTCCTGTGAACTTCAGCCCTGAGGTCAGTCATGACATATTTTCCTCATTATTTGACGTGTTGTGTCTGACTGGATATAACATGATACTTCAGTGACTGTTGACTCAGAAATGTGCTGCTGTCAGTCACTGTACAAATCATTGTAATGGAAACAAGCAAAGTTTACAAAGTAGCCTTTGTATTTGCGTTTTTACATTTGTGTTTGCTGCTGCTGCATTTATTGTGGCAATGGTGACACTTTATACTTAAACAAAAGCTATACATCATAAACTAACAATGTGCAACAATTATTTACTGATGTTAAATGATAAATTCATGATATTTATTGATGTTAATTCATACAACATTAATGTTGTGCATTTCCTTGTGTTACTATAAATTGGTTAAACAATATAAAATTAACCAAGATTAATAAATGGTGTAACATATTTTTATCATTTAATAGCATTATCTAATGCTAATGCTTTGAACCGTATTGTAAATTGTAACCATAATAAAGGGAAAAATAAGGTTT
>JBAJNP010007560.1:0-22292 GCA_036877545.1 Yasuhikotakia modesta | reverse complement strand
ACACACACACACAAAACTATGGTGAGTTCAAAAAATGAACATACTAGTCTTGTACTACTACTGTGTACTTTACTACTGGCACAAGAATGCCAACATTAACCATAAATCTAATCATCTAACTTTACCTGTGTTTTCATGTACAAGAACTGTAAAGGTTTCTTGTCTTTGCCAGGTACAGTAGAAAAGAAAATACAAATGTGTAAAAACAAATTGCATCCATTTAATCCCAACCGAACTCATCTAAACACACAAGACGCTGTACTTACAACTTCAAAACTCACGAGGCCGCTTGACGCGTCTCATCAGCGTTTGCAACACTTGCGGTTTAACAACTGCCAACCCACAATGCACTGCATCGATCACTGACAAACAAACATCGCATTACGCCTCACCTGAAAAAAACAACGTCTCTGAAATAGCTCCCTAATGATAGTGCTGCAAATCACCCCCTAATGGCTTATGTTTTCATCAGCGAAACGCAAAAACAGGTTTGGAGGATTTCATTAGAAAAACAAAATGTCAAGCCATCCATTATCAGCGGTAATTTGAGTGCGGCGCTCAGAGGAGTTGCTACGAACATATGGCGTAAACGCAAGACGTCTATCGGCACCCCATTACACACGGATTGAATCAATAGCTCGGATAATAAAGTCATAAAAGATGATGTGGAGTTTCTTTTATTGTGCCGCGGAAAAGCGGAAGTCCCTCATCGTTCTACAGTGACAAAAGCACGGGATGAAACATATTAGAATCAACATAGATAATTAGACATTTAATCATACATAGCGATGCAAGCAGCTAGCAGATGGCGACTCCGTTTGGGAAAAACGTGTTCACAAACCGCCATTCTGACTAGAGTTGCTATACGGTGAACAAAAATATTTCACCACAATATCAAAACAAATGTAAAATACCAAATCTATCTTTTTTTGGGTTCTGTCACTTTTTGTTTATCGTACTTCTGGTAATTTCTTGCTCAATCGCCACAAAGCTAAAATCCCAAAGCCTGTATTTGTACAGAAAAGAGCTCAGTAGTGTGAAAATAACATTAAGAGGGTCTTATGAGTGACATGAGGATTTATGTGACCCGGTAATGAAAACCATTGCTGAAGTGTCATCCAGTCCACCAGCGCAATGATCCAATAATACGAGAAAACAAGATTCATGTTAGCAATTTAGGATGACAACAATCATTTATTGGCTTCATTTTAGTTTCTTTGCGAAGCTGTTTAGCCTTACAATGAAATTTCATAGCGACGTCCGTCAAGCTTTAAAAGAGAAAACGTAAACACACAAAGATCAGAGTTAAATGCTAGCCTTCTGAAGCCATGTTGACTTTGTGCATTGACTTTAAACTCATTGTTCTCATTCTACTTGTCCTCACGTTCAATTAAAATACACAAACACACACAACCAAACACAGATGTGCCAGTATGGGCTGCTGTTAAGATGGTATTTACAGCTTGGTTTTTGTGTGGGAAGAACCGCACAAACATTTTTCAAAATGTTTCCATTTTATCCAAAATGTTTACTTAGGCATTTGAGCACTTCAAAGTCCTTGTCTGACACGAAAGCCCATGCAAGCGACAAAACGGGGCGTTCTGCCACAAACTTCCTTTCGCTTGAACAAAAAAAGTGCATCTGCGGTCACACAATAATCCCTTACGGCTAACTAATGAGCCTGAAATAACGGCTTCTACTCAACAAGTACTAAGTAATGAGTTCTAGCTAGCCGGCCAACAAGAGAGACCGAGAGAGAGGCCAGATCTCTTCATGCATAATAGATTGTGCCAACAGTATGTGTGCAGCTTCAACGTATCAGAGGGAGAGCAGGAACGCAGAGGAACATGCCACACCTGATGTCTTCTGCTCTTTAATCTTCTAGTCCATGTATGGTGACCTTTCCTCCGTGCTTCTGCATTTGGGCGGCGTCTGAACGGTGTGGTGAACCGTGTTCTTAAAGAAAGTGTGCATAAAAATAAACATTTCATCCTCTTGTAACTTGCATTTTACTTTTGTGAAATGGAAACTGAAACCTTTAATTTCTCAACAGAAACTGTTTTGTTTTACTCAAAAACTTTAATGAGTGCCTATGAAGAACATAAAGGCTGTTATTGCTTGTAACCAAAATAACGATTAAAATGGTTTGTTTTCCTCAAATACTGAAAAGCAGCTTCATTTTTCATTTTCTGAGGAAAAACCTCAACGCTAGTTATAAAGGACAGTAGAACGCAATGCTTTAGTTAAGTCATCAACTGAAGAATTTGCCCTTCAAAATTCACATATCAAAGAAACAAACACGACAGATTATCTTTTTAGCATCTGCTTGGTTACCGGATACAGCGGCGTGCCGAACGGAGAGCGTGTTTGGAAACCGAACAAAATGGGTTTAATTCACACTTAAATAACAACAGACTTGCTTCATTTCTGTCTATGTGGTCCTCGAGATAAGCTCTCCACCACACTGCATGTCTGATTAGAATTTGCATAGATTTACCTCATGAATATTACTGCCTCATCATCGCTTCTCCCTTTAGGTGTAACATCCTGTTTTTTCTGAAATATGAAAGCACATCAGGCAATTAATGCAAAACTACATTCATGTGCAGCAACAGCGAATCACAGTTTACAGTCATTTTATATTCCAAGTTCTACATTGTGCTACAAGATTGTTTAACCAATATGCAATGAACTGATTGAACAGACAATTGAAGAGGTAATTTTCCATTGTGCAAAGATGCTATCCAGTAGTACCATGGTATGGTACTAAACAAGTACCATCTTTGTCTGCAGATACAACTGTGGAACTTCTGGGAACATCCTGGTCTTGCTTAGAAACGTCTAAAACAAAAACATGTGAGAATTGTTAAACGAAACAGGATAACGCTCTGGAATTTTGTAGGTGAAAAAGGTAAAACAATGAAGAACAAATAAACGCATTTTAAAACAAACAGCATTCAGAACTATTTGTTTGGTAAGAACAGTGTGCAAATGGGTCCATAATGCACATTTTACTGTTGTACACTTACCGGCATATGATAATACGATGAAAGCATTCCTCTCTTGATACATACGTAATGCTGATAGTATGATAGCACAAATTCCAGTCCAGATTTGTAGCACATGTGAGCAAATCTTGGTAATAAATTCTGACTGTGACGCCATGAGGCTCTGGATGGTCCAAACTTGACGTTTACAGGCGCATATTTTGCATCAAATCCGTATGGGATAAATTGCAACCGTCTGCAGCGCTTGAATATTCTAGAAAAACAAAACAACAGGTAAGAAACAAACATTGTTTTTTGCATGTTAATATGTAAAATACTAAGTTTAATACTAATACTATAATACTAAGTTCCACCTTTCTATATAGTTATTCATTTCTATTATAGATAGTGCCAATGCAATAAAAACAAAAAAAGGAACAGCCCTAGACTGATCTCTGATAGTACTATGGTACTGTAATCTTATTAAATGCCAATATTATGACATTTTGATGTATATCATAGTACTGGGTGATCACTGCATTCATAAATCATGCCGTTTTAATGCTGCAATAACCCTTATGACTATTCTCAAAAGTTACAATTCAAATAAACCTCATAATAACCTTAAAATAGGTCTCATTTTGCTTACGCTTTAGCTAAAAATCTACTCAAGCAATTCTGGTTTTTACCAGAAGCAACCACCCCACATAAACATCATACACTTATTTTTTTTAACTATAAACACTAAAATAATACAAGAATTGAATGGCCTGAGATGGCAAGTTTAATCGTAATCCAAATGTAGTGTGTTCCAATCATCCTGCTTATATTTTGTAGGGCATCATTGCAGTATCCGAGGACAGCAACGGGCTCATTCATCCTAATGGCCACGGTTAAGTAAACTCAAGAGTATGGGAACAGACCCATTTGTACATTTCAACAGTGCACTCCTTAGAAGCAGCGCGTTTAATCTTCATTTGTACCCATTTGCACTAAAACCACAATCTGTAAACTGCGACATTGCATCTTATTTGATTCTTTAAGGGTTTAGTGATGTATTCCCTCAGGAAACTAGGAAACGTGCTTTTCTAGTCTCTGCCTAAACATTTTCTAGTCTCCCTGAATGCTTCAACCCTGAAGTTCTGAGGAAAAAGCAGTTACAACTGCGTCATCTTTATAGGGGTCAAGGGCGACGGATTGTTTGCGCTTTCGAAAAATCACTGGAAAACCTTTTTGATGCAACAGCATTGATGGAACATTCTCAGGTTCATCTGCAAACCCTCAGAAACTTGTGTGGAAAGTGACTGACAAAGTTTCTTTGAAAACCCTGCACAGAAACAACTAAATAAAGATGCATTCAAGCAGTAGACTTTCATCTTTGGCCTCTGAAAGTGCCTGACAAAATAAACAGTTTCTTTGAAATTAAGACAAGGGACAAGTAACAAGTGTAGGACATACGATTCGTCTTGAGGACAGATGAATCCTCTGACAGATGAGCAGAAAATGAAAAGAGAAATGTGAGCTCTGTTCTTGATGTTCAGCGGTCTACGAGTTTAAAGGCTGCGCTCACACTGAGGGGGCTTCAGATCTTCAAAAACGAAAGGTTTTTGTGAAGGGTACTCTATGCTAAAGGTCACTAGCTTAAGGGTCCACATTCTTTGATGGAAATGAGGACTTACCAATGCAGAAAACAGTGAGGCGTTATGGAATTATGGCACTGGGACACTAAACTGACTCTAAATTATCCGACATTTCAAGAGATAGTTGCCCAAAAATGTAACTTCCTCTGTCATTTACTCACCTTCTTTCCAAACATATACGACTTCTGAGGGACCCAGAAAAAAACGTTTGTTGAATCAAACAGCGCCCACCATCTTCCAATGTAGAGACCTAAAAATAAAATAGGCATTTCTCAAAACATCATCTTTGTGTTCCACAGAAGAAAAAAAAATCTCCTTAAGACATTTTCTTGATTCTACAAACGGTATTTACTTTTGTTGTCATGCTTAAACATTTTATTTTGTGGAGCACAAAGAAGGTTTGAGGAACATTCTCTTTACATTTTACAATTTTATTTATTCATTTGGCAGATGCTTTTATCCAAAGCAACTTGCATTGAATTCAAGATACACATGTTTTTCTCTGGACTTGTCTTCCCCTGGGATCGAACCCACAACCTTTGCGGTGCTAACGCAATGCTCTACCAGTTGAGCTAACAGGAAAGCTTTCTATTCTCATCCCCACTTTTTATCAGTACAAACTACAGGAGTTGAAAAGATGGTCTGTGGTGCTCAACAACAGGCCACAGTGACTGGCGGCAAAGCCGGCTTGTTTGGAAACCAAAGCGTTGTTTTAAACAAGCCTGCTCAACCATGAATGAGACGGTCTCAATGGTCCTTGTGATATATGCATGAAAGACAAATTGCAGTCGAACTCAAACCACCGAACACATCAAAGAACCCACAAACATTCACAGTGAGAACATTTTTAATACAAGACTCAAACATACAGTGTCTGGCGGCAAAAACTGGCCAACCCTGTTTTAACATGAAGGGAATTTTTCGTCATTATGCTGTTGTTTTGTCCCATACTGGGCTGCATGTTTTTGCGACAACAACGTATCTCACCTCAAGAAACGTTTTATTCTGTGGCTCACTGTCATTTGTAACACATGCCACCAAGGTCAACGTCAGCACTTTGAGTAATTAACTGCTTTAAAGTTCTAATTTAATCTTGTCAGCTCGGCTTGTCTTTGCAATACCTTGCACACCTTGTAACTCTGACAGAACAACAAACAAAAGAAATGAAGGACAAACGATTCTTTGCCATCTACCTAAATCATAACTTGTACATAATCATATGTAAAACATACTGTTTTCCCCTTTTCTTCCATTCCGTTTTGTCCACATCAAAGCTTGTCTGGTGTTCCAGTGGTAAGGATTAAACTGGTATCGGATACAAGATAATATCCAACCAACAGCAAGAGGAATTGTCCTCCGTTGACTGAAACACTAAATATATATATATGGCTGAGTTGATTTGACAAATCAAAACCCTACAGGCAACGTTGTGGAGTAGAGATCAATTTAATCTTCAACTCGGGGTTTGCAGAAGCAAACAAACAAAAACATACAGATCGAATAAATGAATTTATACTCCGCTCCAACTTTGACAACACTGATCTTAAACTCTACAGGAAACATCTGTGAATGGCATGGAGGGAAACCTGTTGTTTTATGTCATTGCTTTAACTTAATGTGGTAAGTGAAGACAAACAGCGTAGGGTGAAAACAGCAAACCCAACGTTAGCAAACGACAGCCATCTTGCATCTTTGGTTTTTCTTCACCTGAAACATTTCCTCTGTTTTGCTAATGAAAAAACAGTAGCTTACCTCAACAGATTCAATGCTATGTTACTGATTCGTAAATACTATTTTAACAACGCAACAAAGAAAGCTATTCAAAAAAAGGTCACAGGACGAGTTTAGGGTGTACTCGTACTGGGCGCTCAGAACCACACCCAGGGTGCATCTGACCCCAAAACCTGGTTAGCCTTACCAGTTTAAATGCTCTCAACAGCGCTTTGGCCACTTGAACACATTCGATTGGGCTCTGTTCACATTTAGTGCTAGTGCTGACCACGCCAGACCACTTATTAGACAACAAACACACATCATTACTACTTGGGTATTACATTGTGCAATTAATGTAATTAATTTGAGTGTATTTAAGATCGTACCTCGCCTGATTCTCACTGTGTTGATGAACAGGATGTGCAGTTTGCAAGTATAGCCGCAAATTGCTCCAAGCCAGCCGTCTCTGTAATAATCTTATGTTATGTGGTTTACAATCAATTGAAAATTGATACACGGCATAAATCTATTAGGCAGTGTATTAGCGAAAGTGCTTTTCTTCAAAACAAAGTTGCATTGCTAATGACGCTAGCGCACTCCTGCTCTGAATCTTAAGTGGGACTTCAAGTGTGCCAGCGAGGAAGTGGACCTCGGACACGGTTCAAGGCAACTAGTGTGAGTACACCCTTAAAAAAAAATCCTTCCTGAATGTGTTACATTCTCTGGGTGAGTTTGTTAGTACTGCACCGAGATGAGGAGAAAGTCTGAAAGAGAAACTGAAAGTAAAACCAGTTTTACACTCAGAATTTAAACCAGTACCTGATTAAAACTTCAGAAGGCAAATTTAAAGGATCCTGGCTTGCTGATCTATGCGAGGCAAATGGAAGCATAAGAAAACAAATTAATAAAAATATCAAATTTGATAGACTTAAAGGTTTTACATTGACCTTGCACACAACTATTGATACTGGTATTGCAAATATCACTTCTGGATGAAACCCAAAACAAATGAGCAACAAGGCAAACAAACAATATTACAAATGGCTGCTTTTGCCATTTTGTTAAAACTTCAAGCAAAAGTAATCTAAGAAAACAACCTATGAGGAAACACTATAAATACTGAATCCATTACCAATACGAAGGTTTCAAAAACTGCAGTAGACTATGTATTTGCTCTTAATAAACAATTTGAATGTGTATCAAAACTTTGTAAAAAACTTAGACTGTGATTTTATCAATCGTTTTTCTGTTTTCTGATGATTTTGTAATTGAAATCTTCTCTTTTTATCCCAGGTATTTGTTGAGGATTTTTTAAATAATAATCACTATATAAAAATAATCACCCCTTATCTAAACAGTAAGATTTGTCTCTATTTCTTATTTTTACCATATTCGATTTACACACTTTTGTACTATAAATACAGGCATATCATTATGTACACAAGACACTTGCTGAGATACCGCCAAGGCAAAATATGTCATTCAGCTGCAAATATATAGTTACGAGATGACAATAAAAAAACGATGCTGTTGTGTAGAAGACGGGTCGTCATTATCAAAATCTTCAGTCTTTATTTTGAATCATTTTGAGTGAATCCAAGGCATAGACTCCATAATCATCACTGAAATATATTTATAAAAATAACAAAAAGAAAAGAAAAAAACTACAAATCATCTGATAGCTGAGCTTCGTTTGGGTTAAATCAAGTCTGGACTGTCTCAGAGATTATCAGTAGTTTGAGTTTAACTGGAGAACTAGCATGTAGGCGGTTCTGACTTGAGGAATTACGGATTTAACCATCCACTTGTAGATCCAATTAAATCACAAGATTCTGTCAGGACCACTTGAACACGTTGTGATCAATGTCAGAAATTTTGGGTCAAAAGGAGAATCTGCATAGAAGACACTTTTACTTTCACTTTCAAACCTCCACCAAACGCTCCACATGACGTCCGTGAGGCTATATAGGATATATATCTTAAGTCAGCTTATATATGTCTCAAGTCAGAACACACTGATATGTTCTCTGTGATACCGTTTTATTCTTTTCCCATGATTGAGGGGTGAAAAATAGAGTTTATTTCAGTGTAATACTTCCAAAAAAGGAAAATGTAAAAAATATATATATATATTTAATAAAAATTAATGAAGATGATCTAGCAATACAACTTTCAAATATACACTGGATTAAAGAAATCTCTCGTTTTGGCTACTTCTGGTAGTGACTTTAACTAGACATGTGAATAACAATAAAAACAGTTTAATTGTGTGTTAAAAGGCAAAACCATAATGAATTAACATCCCATGAAACTGTCTGCATGGTTGTTCAACTTCCTCAAGGCCATTTTTTATTCCCACATTATTGAATTTTTCTATGAAACCTTTTGCACCTGCAGTCAGTTTTATTGTCCGATTACATTAATCAAGATTAACGAATTTAGAAGATAGAAAGAGTGCTGTTAGGCAAGAAGTTTGATTCTGAGTCAGAAAACAAAATCAAACAAACAAAAAAATAAACAAAACCAATCAAATAATTAGTCAAAAAGCCCATATAGACACCAAAGCGCCAGGACTGAAGGGTACATCCCTAACAGTTTAGCAAAAACCAGAGTAGTCAGAGGCTGAGGTTGTTCCTGCTGTCCTTTGCAGACTATCCACATAACTCACAACCCCCAACAATTCCTAATCACTCTGTTAATAAGAGTCCTGTTTAACAAAAGCTTTCCATTACATTTAAACCCAAAACCTGGATTTGCAGCACACCCTTTCCAAAAATCCAATAATGCAAAGAGACAACACAATGGTGCAACTCCAAAAGTTCCCCGTCCTCCTGCTCCGGAGGTTTCTGCAAACATTAGGGAGGCACGTAAGGAGGTGGGGATCTGTATGGGGTCATGTTCTTGGGGCGGGAACCTTTACCCTCCATTGGGGTAGAGAAGGGTGGTGGGGGCTGGTAAGGTGGGGCATTAGGATCCTCATCATGTAGAGGCGTGTACTCTCCCAAAAGGTCCTGGTTTAGAGGTGTTGTCTCTGGACTAGCCATGTTGGGATACTCTGGTGGAGGAAGAGGAGGTTTTTCCTCCTGAAGGATGAGGGGCATGCTGGAAGATGGAGGTGGCTTAGAGTCATCAAGCTCATCTGCAAAAATGATGGGCACACCTTTCTTAATGAAAGTTGCCTGATCTTCAATAGTTAATTTGCCTCTGCGTTTCTTACGATAGCAGATCATGGCAATAATTCCTGCTATCAGCAAAATAGCTGCAACCACCACAGCTGGTATGACAGTGTGAAGATACACATCATCTGTGCTCTGTTTTCCTGCACCCACAGCGGGAGTAACAGGAGATAAGGTAGGATCTGGGATCTCACCCATCGGGACAAACATGTAGTTACGACAGCTTCCAGTACCTCTGACTGTGATATTTGATGCCTTGAAGTCTGGTTCCATGGCATATCTAAAGTGTGGCGATGGTCTACCCTCATTATCAGAAATCCTTTTGCTCATATGTTGTATTTGTTCTTTTGGGCAGGGGCTTTGCTGAAGGCTGTTGTTGGTCCATTCCACTATGATCGAGCCCTTTATGATGTTCTTCAGTGTAACGGTGCTGCTGTTACGATCACCAAAGGACTGGGCTAGTTTCTTGACAAGAAGGATCTTTTTGTGAATGTCATTTGTGACTGTACGTGCGTCCCCATCAAATACAGCAGTGAACAACACTGGCGGTTTAACATTGTTTCCCCAGCGATTAACACGGACCTCAAAGGCATCTATTGCATAAAGACCTCCTTTGTCAGTTGCCTGCATAAAATACTCATGTTTTCCTTCATGCTCTTGATCTGGTAATCCATACAACAACTGGCTTGTGCTATTGAACTGTATCCAGGAATCATCCCCAACTGCATCATTGCCCTTGCGCAGGGTAAGCCTTAACTTATCTGTAGTTCCATCTTCTTTGTCAAAAAATGTATCAGATGGAACCTTCACCTCAAAGTATGTACCAACATAAGCGTTGACCTGATCAATTGGGTTACGAAGCTGGGGTTTAATGTTGCCATCAGGCAGGACAGCTATAGGAGTTGTGCGTCTTGGTGGCTTGGTTGTAGTGGTCTTGGGTTCTCTTGGTATAGGTGTTGTCTTTTGTTTTTTTCCTGGTTTTTTTGTTGGTTTCCTAGTGGTGGGTGTTGCTGGAGTCACAGAGGGTCCAACATATACAGGCCTGGTCATGGTGGGCTGGATAGCAATGGTGCTAGTTGTTTCCATTACTCGTGTTGGCTGAGGGGGACCTAAGGTTGGAGTGTAAAGAATTGGATCTCGAGGTCGAAGAGTAGGTTTTACAGGCAATGGCACAGGACCACGGACAGGTGGTGCAGAACTATCTGAGGTAGGAGCAATCGATGGAGAAGTTGGTGTTGGAACAATACGAATTGGGGGCTCAGGGTAAGTTGTTGGGGGAAGTAGTGAGGGAATGGGGGTAGGTGTGTTGTTCAGCTGCCTTCGCACCCTTTTGGGCACATGAGGCTTCTTGTTAGCGATGTGCCATCCCACGACTGGATATCCCAGCTGCGCAGACATGGTTCCTTCTTTGGCTGGAACCTGAACACTACTGATATCAGGAATGCTGCTTTGATCTAAACTGCAGCCAAGTTTCCAGGACAAAAGGGCACCGTTTTCAACAACCTTTTTGGCATTTCCTGGTCCTGCCATGAAAGCAGACATGTCAAACAAACGGTTATTAACAACAGGCAAAATCTTCATGTGCTGAAGCCTCATGCCAGAGAACTTCTTCATTTTGGCAAGAAGCTCCACCCTCTGCTTGGAGCTCATCTTATTGAGGTCAGCGTCTAGAATGACAGTGAGCACTGTAACAGGCTCCTCATTGCCACAGATAAAAGGCTGGGAATCACTGTTGGCTGACTGGATCGCAAGCTGAAAAGGGTCCGTATCAGCATGTTCCTCTGGGTGCACCTCAATGGAGAACACATCTGGGCTTTGGGAGACTTGGCTCTCATTTAAAACAGAAACAGAAATATAGTGAACGCCCTTGTCCGTCTCTAGAGGAAGGCCTTGAAGAGTGCCACTCTCCGCATCCCAATGCAACCATGCTGGGAGAACGTCCTTGCTTGCCTCTGTAATCTGCAAAACAGGAAGCACAAAAAACTATTACTTCAACTGAATGACTTGCACATAACAGAACAAATGTGCTTACAGCAATGTGATGCCAAGCCAAAACACTTTTACCTCAAAGTAAAGCTCATTTCATAAAGTGACTAATAATTTATCAAGGGAATCAAAACTTAAGCCATCAAGTTTTTGTATTCAGTCTTTCCAGGTTGAAAGCACACATTTTGTATCAAGACAGAGGAAAGGGTGACTATAATGAATGAGAGTTCTCAGAGCAGTTTAAAACTTCCTGCTGTATGAAATACTCCAGCTGGCGAGTCGTTCAAATAGTGCTCAGTCAAAAATAACCAATAATGAATCAATGACATTTAGATGATTCATAACCTAAAAAAGACTCTTTACAAATACAAAAATACATCCTTTGCTTCTAGCACTGCAGATTCATAGTTCACCCAAAAATGTTACAGCTTATTCATCATTATACCCATTTACTCATATTTCTCCAGGCCTGTATGACTTTGTCTTTGGTGTGAGACAAAAAACACAAAACTAATAAAAGCCAGTCTCAGTCAGTCAGTCACTTTTAATGCACTTTTTTTTCCCATAATTGCATTGAAATTAAATCTAAATTTTGGGGTGAATTCTCCATTTAATTACGTATAGCCAGTGCTCATGGGTTGGGTCAATGAAATTCTAACCAGTACACACCAGAACCGGGGAACCAGCAGATGGACCTTTTATTTCAACTGACAGGCTTTAATCGTTTTTGTAAATCTACCAGTGCCACAATCCTCTCACAGTACTGCCTCTGAACGTTCTCAACCAGTCTGATAGGTTAGAGAAGTGTTATTAAGTGGTATGTTGAGGGCTTCACCAAAAAACACCTTCACCACCTTCACTCATTCATGCCGTTTCAAATGCATGCAATGTTGGAAACACGGAAAACTCAAGTTAGTCAATACAACACAAACATGACATTCCTCACATCTTTGTATGCTGCCAAAATTCATTTAAAAAACTTGCCCTCTGCTGCAGTTCTCAAATTCATTATTATCTGTCAGATTAACTTAATTAGAAAATTCATTAGAAATCTTTAAACCTATATAATAGTAAAAATCATTTTTTAAACAGTGCAGTCTTTGTGTAAGTCAAATATAAAAAAATAATACATGCACATTCTGCCTAAAAACTGCTTTCATTTTCCATGGAAATAGAGTGAACCTCTGCTTTTTAACTCAAATACTTGAAATACAGTAACTAGAATAAATCTGGACATTATCTTCAATTACAGAATACAATTAAATGCATATTTGTTTTGCATAACAGTTTATAAACACCACTGCAGGATTCGTCCCAAGATATGTCAATACATATATGTATAAATACATATAAACTATTCAGAGTTTAAACACTTTGCATATATATTCCTTTAACAGAAACGAACCCTGCACTGAAACCAGAAACACGCTGGAGATGGCATCTTCCCCCTAAATCCTCAGTTTAAAACAAGGTTAAGGCGACTTCAATGCTAACTATTACAGGACCATCAGCATGAGTGCACCACGCTGCCACACAAGCGCTGACATTTAGGAAACCGCATGGTTTCTATAGTGATGATTTATGCAACCCACACTAAAGACAGCGTAACTTTTGCCAAAGGCATGTTTCTCTTGACTTAAATGGAAAAAAGCAGAGGGTTTCGTTAGGGAGATTTTCTTGCTGTCGCAAATCTGTCAGGGTGGCTTTGAAGGGCATGTGTACAAAATGCAAGGAAAGAAAACACACAAACGTTCCTTTTCCTGAACCCACTGCCACAAAACAAAGAGCCATTTCTTGTTTAAACAAACCTAGGACCTCTAATCTCTGTAACACGGTTGTAATATTAAAATCTAACAAGGTCTGATGAGAAGAATAAAGTTTTTTTTCCCTCTGAAATGAAGGAATTACATGGATGAATCGAAACTCGCTCCGTCGTGGGGCAAATAAAGCAGTCCATTGTTAAGGCACGCTTGCAGGGAACGACTGCCAGAAAAAAAAGATCCTATTGTTGGAATATGAAGACAGCTGAGAAGATAAGACTCACAGTTCTGAAAAGGGAGACTCCAGCATGTCTTTGTGATATTAGGATAGAGAAATGGAGACAAAGGCAGCGGTGAGGTAGCTGGCTTGGAAAATTTGAAGAGGGAGAGTCCTTTAGTTTGGCCAAGTGGATGTTTACAAGGAACGACTTCCTTAACTTATTTTCTCTGGTTAAAATGCAACTCTATTGTGGTGTCCACATTTGCACATGCTTCTTTAAATAAAGAGACGACATGTTAAGAGGACAGCAGCATTCATTTGGTTTCTCAATTTCAATACAGAATGATGACAAATCTTTGATAATAACCAACTCTTTCCTAGGGAAAATTTCTGGGCGGACATGACCCAATTCTTATCTGAAAATTACAAACAAAATGTGGGTGTGTTCAGGGCGCTTGGCAGAGAGATTTTTGACATGCATTGTGCATCAACAGCTTCAAACGGCCAATGGCTGCCCATTCCCGCTACATTCGCCTGAGCAAACGAAAGTTATCAAACGAACGTCAATTCTGTGCTGAAGTTTTTTGGTTTGAACGCAAAGAAAAGAGAATAAAGGCTCACCAGGAGAGCCGCTGTTTGTTTATAACAAAACTTTAAATTGCTATTCGATAAGGAGGAAATGTCATTTTTTGATCCACGCTCTGGAACAGGCATGAACAAAGCAGAAGCCTGTGAATGATAAAACTCATGAATGGCAAGCAGTGTTCTTAGCCTGGATTGTTATTGGAACACAGACACGTTATGAAATAGGGAAAATTACAGACAGGGAGTATGCAGGGACTCAACGTTTGAAATAAACGCCGTCCCTATTTCTAGTGACCTACAGTACCTCCAGTAAAAAGACAGAGAGAAGACGGAGAAAGAGGGATGAATTAAATAAAGAAAACCAACATGGGAGATTCTACACAGTGCAAATCCTCAGAGCTCTATTTCCTGAAACAATCGAAGGAGAACAGTCAAGGACACCTAACTAGTCGACCCCTAACCGCCCTCTAGTGGACTTAAACCAAACAGCACGGCAGGTTCCTCTGCGCTTTCATTCACACCAGCCATGAGCTGTGTTTTCTTCCCTCCCTTTCTTCAAAGCCAAACTGAAAAAAATAACTAAAGAGTTTCTCGTTTCTGAAAATGACAACATAAGCACTCAGGGAAAGAGTAATTCTAGCCTGCGATGACACGGCCCCAGCAAAAGATGGTTGCTATGCAGACACTCACAGCAAAAAGGCAATATGAAGCTATCTTGAGTTACATCGACAAAGTGACTCCAAATTTCCAAAGGCGTTTTACTATCGGCTGCAGGAATATGACTTTTCCGCCTCACCGCTGCCGAAGCTAATTAGGTTTCAGTGCCAGTCTGTGCGCTGAAAAACACGGAGGGGCGGGAGAAGACGAAGATTCCTGCCGTCACGGACAAGTAGGAGAGGAATTTAGAGAAATAAAAGGGAGATGGAGAGAGACAGACTCACAAATTCCCTTGTTGAAACAGCATAAGCAGAAACATCTGCCTCCATTTATCAGAAGTCAAGAGACTTTTCAGCGTTTGTCAGTTGCTGTGACATTTGAGCAAAAATAAAAAAGCTCTACTTTTAAAACTGGACAAGAGGGATGTTTTTAAGATGAGCTTTGCTCCCTTTAAAGTGTTTTCCCTCGGTTCCTCTCGATAAAAACGAAGCGAGAAATATAAGCATGAAGTAGGTCAGTGACTTCAAAGGGTCTTTTGCAAAGTTATTTATGAACATCTGAGGTTTCCGAGTATTTCGTGGAAAACATGGCGATGGGTTTGGTGCGAACGAGACGCTGAGGATTTGTCTGACTCGACAAGATTACAAAATGATGTGCTTCGAATTTGAAACAACCACAAAACATCTGACAATCCTTATAAACGGCACAATTAGCATAACCGAAACAATGAAACATGCTAACACATTAGTGATGGTATAAAGAGCTATAAAAATAAAGATGACTTCTGGCATTTAAACAAATTGAATCCTTATGCTAGGTTTAAATAAACCAAATCACGACAAATAACAGAACGGGTGAAACAAATTGAGAAACCCACCCCTCAAATCAAAGGCTGAAATATCACAGAGACTTGGAGTGGAGCCGTTTAACCACCTAGCAACCAGACAACACAACATGCTAAAAATGACCCGTAACGGCTTAACCTCATAGAAAATAATAATAATTTAGTTTCCAAGTAAAACACAGCAGCTGTAAACATAATTCATGATAATATCTTGTTCTCTAGTTTCACAGAGTACAAAATTTATAGTTAGCAAAGCTGCACCAAAACTCATTGTGGGCTATTGGTCTGGACAGGTCTGAACGGTTATAGAAAGAAACAGCTGTAGGCAGCCTTAACTGCTGGGCATTCGATACTTTGGCACAGCTGTCAAGACAGATTTTCCAAAAGCACACAAAGGGACATGCGGTTGCAACTTAAAAATGCGCTTGACGGGGCAGGAATGATCCAGTGAATGTAGGATTACACAGCAGGCCTGAGAGCCACCCAACATTCAGACGGGACAGAAGAACACAATGAAGGGTTAAGGGCAGGGGTCAAGCTTTTAACAACACCTAACAACAAGCTTTTAACAACACCTAACAACATCCAGCTTTTAACAACACCTAACAACACCGCAACTTGGTGGATGGTAGACACACAGCTGAGTTCTACAACTCGATTACATTAAAGTTGAAAGTAATACCATGGTCTGGCAGGGTTCTAGTAAACAAATACATGCATGTTTAGTCATGTACATCAAAACGTAACGCTTGGTGAATGCGCCTTCCTGCAGCTCTGTCTGATCACACATCCCGACAGCGTGTTCGCAAGCGGTATTGCGTGTAAAAAAGAGTGGAGCTATTGCAGGGACCACCAGATTTTACGGTTCTTCAGTCATAAGGACAGAATAGAATAAGATTTTAGCAGTGCTTGGGGCAAATTCACATCATCTCGCACTGTCTGAGGCTGGGGAGTGTTGATGTGGCGCTGATATCTGATACACCAGAGACGATGTGAGAATTAGAGGATGAGTTTGTTTGCATACATTTGTGATGCCTTTGTAGGCTTCACACAGTTGTAAAGAGGAGCATCTCACCTTTACTTTGCACCTGGAGTTCTTGGTTTTGACGGGCAGCCGCATTTCAAACACCCTGCCCACCACCGCAGAGGAATCCGGCAAGCCGCTGGGCTGCGATACGGCCGCCTCCGCCTCGCGGAGGTCCGACAGCACTGAGGAGTGCATAGATGCCTCAAGCTGCATAACGTCTCCTAGAACTTCCACAGGGTTCTGGTCCCAGGATGCCCGTACATCTCCTATCAAAAGCACCACCACAGTCAGCAGCACCAAACTGGTCCGTTCCCCCAGCATGGGACCGTCCGCATCCCGGAACCTTCTCAGTTTATTGCGCATGCCTGCCTTTATTTTCTCTCTCTCACACAAAAGAGGGCGTCCAGTCGAGGGGGCAGCATGCACCCCACCGTGTCCGAAAGAACAGATCCTCTTTTCAAAAGCTCAATCCTTCTGTTTTTGTTTTCAATGTCGGCCCCTCTTCCCTCCTTTTGTGAAAGTGCCCTCAGTGGTCCTCAAATCCCATAGTTTAGGGGCTGCCTCTGAGACCTGCGGTGAGAAAGAAAAGAGAGGAATTTATTAGCAGGGATTTCAATAGTGAAGGAAGACACTGACATGTCTGACTGAGGCATCCGTGACTCATCACTTTACGGTAATAGTATGAGCCGTATCTTATTTTTCGGTCTCTGGTAGCATTAATGCTTCACACTGGTTGCTAACACGCATACACGGCGAGGTGATCTGATTATCATTCACAGCTTTCTCTCCTCTTCTCCTGACATACCATGTCTCTCTTTTGTTCTCTGCTTCTTTTGCCAATGCACTGAGGTTCAGCAATAATGATTTTTACTGCTGGACTGGTTTGGCTGGTATTTTATAAATCTAACCAACATTTTCACCACCACAAAAAAACCCTTGCGACAGTTAACCGTGGTGTAACTACATATAAAGCCAAAACAAAACTGTTTACTATAGCTAAAACTTAGTAGCCAGTAGCTAACCTTATAGTAGCCACAAATAAACCATGATCTTGCTATAGAATTCACAGTGTGACCATGACATTGATAGTAAAACCATAGTTATTCAAATGGCAATCAACACTTCAGCTTATTATTATTATAAAACTATGGTAATTTTTGCAGTGGTATCATAAGAAATTCTAATGTTTGGGTTTTCAGGAACTAGAGAAATATTCATCTGACAAATTTAGGGCTGTGGCACAGGACAGCTGGGTCATCATTATTGTTGAGCTCTTAATTTTGATTGGTTCAAACACTTCAGAGGAATGCATCTCAATTGTCCTGCGGGGCACCGTCTACTTTCAAGGGGCTTGTCATTCATTCAGAACTTTCATTTGGGGAAGACAAGCAGGAAAAAGCCTGCGGTGAGAAAGGGGTGAGATTTAGGGCACAGGGTGGGCTGTGGATTTTATTATGCATTTGAACAGGGTGCAGCACCATACAATGGAGTTGATTTCCCCCGAGAGCCAGTCTTGGGTCTCAGCGCCCAACCCATGAATGAGAGAAGGGGATACGAGAGAGATGGGACGGTCTCTCATGACCCCTGTCCCTAGCGGGGGCTTCTTCAGAGGAACAACAACATTGTGAGAAGCAACATCAACATTGTAGGTACCACCTGCTCAGCAGCAGGAAAGTTACCTTTACAACAACAATAAAACAATCAACGTCCGCATTCGAAGCCAGGCTTATTTTGCAATCTTAACCAGACACTGGCAAAACACTGGCTTGGACTGTTGAGATAGACGCCACAGGAAAATCAAAGAC
Organism: Yasuhikotakia modesta; assembly: GCA_036877545.1. Taxonomy (NCBI): domain Eukaryota; kingdom Metazoa; phylum Chordata; class Actinopteri; order Cypriniformes; family Botiidae; genus Yasuhikotakia; species Yasuhikotakia modesta. The sequence goes on along the minus strand of JBAJNP010007560.1, from coordinate 3,892 downwards.
ACATGGTTTATCAGAATCGCTACTGGGAGGAAAAACATTCTGAGACAGAACATAAGGTGTGTTTGTGGATTACGAACTCTGTTGGGACTAGCAAACTACAGCTGAAACTTCAAAGAATGTTTAACAGACCATCTGACTCACTCAACGGTTTGTAAGGCAAATATCATCAAAGGCTGACAATCAGTCGCTCTGCTTCCTGTATAGATTTACAGATAAAAGTAAATGTAAATCCGATGCATTTAGTTCAATAAGCCATTCGCTTCAAGCCACCGCAGACAGAACTGTTGGGGTTTAGTGACCAACCTAAATTGGTGCAGCTCTTGAGTTTAGAGCCACAGATTTCATTCAAAGAGAGTCCTTGAATTGTCGGCCTCAACTTGCATGAAAGCTGATGTTTGAAAAGTTATAATAGACTGGCAGACATATTTGACTGCCTCCAGCCAACATATAAATCTGCCAAAAATTGCTACTCAGATTTTACTGAGAGGAAAAAAGGCCTGTTTTCTTGTTTCACATACCAAAACATTTTGCCATGTCACCATAAAATAAAAACTGATGAATTTGTGCAAGTTATTCCAAAGAAACAAGATTATCTTTGTAATTGGATGTCAATATACAAGAACGTTAGAATGGATTGTAATGAGACAGAAATACATTATAATGCTAAAAACGTCAAGAAATTGTCTTTTAATGTCTATCTATTGAATTGTCCATTTAAGCTGGGGGCAAAAACAAACAGCACAACCAGTACAGTCCTAATTCTCGAACAAATGACCCTATTCTTTATGTAAAGTACATTATGCAAGTACAATAATGTGAAAATACAATATGTTGCCTTTTAAATAGGGAAGAACAATTAGAAAAATTCTACCTTCTCCCAGGACTTCCTTTAAAGAGTCTTACAAATACAAATCTCCTAAAACATTCCTGTTGATTTAAATATACTGCTAATCCTCCCATCTTAATCGTGTTAAATCAATCTTACTTGACACAAGCTGTTGACTAAAGACAACAGTTCCACCATTTCCTGCAAACTCCCCCTCACCTTCTAACAAGGTCTCTGTAAGGCTTGAGTTGGAAGTCTGCAGAAAGTCTCATCACACATCACTGAAGTTGACCGGTACGGCTAGTGGTACAGTTAGTGACACAACCCTCTTCAGGTTCCGACCTTTTCCACTACAGTCCCACTGTTGAGCATTTACAAGAGCCTGATGGAACTAGCAGGTACATGAAGGACATAAACATCATCTCCGGTTACAGATAAAGATGCCCTCCAGGTTCTCAGGTATGACGGCCACTCACAGAATGGTGGAAACAACGGCTATCATAGCATTCCTACCTTGATTAGCCTAGCAGAAAAGGCTGTACTGGTCACACAAACCCTGGCGTCACGCTAACTAGCAGTCCGCTCGGCCCCTTTCAGCAGTCAAACGTGTTCAAAGAACCTCTAAAATGGACCTTTCTGATTCCTCAACTCTAAAGAGGGAACGAAAATTATGTCATCGGTGGGAACAAAAACAACTGAAGGCCCCAATTTGCCAACACAACAACAGGGGGCCATTGTGCAGGACCTCTGAAACAGTCCACTGGACATGCTGGGAGATTACAAATTTGACAGGGATGCATGTAGTTTGGGGGAACGGCAGGCGGTAATAGGTCTGCAAAAAACAGAGGAGTTGGCAGAGCAGGAGAGAGACCTTTGCCCTGGTACCATGGAGAAACTCGTGGTCCACCACCCTCCAGGGGCCTGTGCTATTGGACAAGACTTTAAAAGGCACTGAGTCATGCATTTCAGTAGGAGCAAGTAGCCATTGTTTACTCAGTCTTCACCTTTGAAAAATGAGTCAAGGTGCCTTTGCTGGAATAGCCTGACCTCATTTCTTTAACTGATACCTTTATGAAATGACCACAAATTATTCATTTACCTTTTAAATTTCCACTTGCTCCAAAAAAGTCCTCACACCCTTTTTTATCCTAACTTGGAATGGTTTCACAAACACAGTTTCATTGCTATGCGTCACAGCTGAATCCACAAATTATATTCTACCCCAGTTGTGAGTTTGCAGTCTGAATTTGCAGTCTGAATTGAAAGTGATGAGATAAAAAGGCTGGGTGCCATAAAATAATACAAAGACGTTGAAAACAACAACACGTCTCACTACTGTTGCGTTTGCTGGCTGCACACTAAAGTAAACACACACTGCAGACTGATTTAAGAACAAGTGATTCTTAAGAGCTGGGTCTTCTAGTGAATAAACAAAAAAATGTCTCAAACTGGTAATTACTGAACAAAATTAATTGCTAAACCAGTCTGAACAGGCCGGTCTCACCGTCCGGATACTGACTGGATGTTTCATGACAACATACAATTAAACAATACAGTCAAGTGCTTTAATGCACAATAACATATGCATAATTTATTGTGGGTGGGGGGGGCAAAATTGTAAAAAAACCTTTAATTCTGTAGGAAATATAGTTGACGCCATATAAACATGTTTACCATAAACATGCTCCAAAATATAAATTCACCATCAACTCACCACCACAAACCAAAATCTGAAGACTCTAATATAAATAAACTTCAAAAAGAAAAAACCTAGTAACTCAACATAGACAAGGTGATGTCTGGTCTATTTTTAAGTATTCTGAAACCAGACTTAGGAAATGCAGGCTATATTCTTCAACTAACAGGAAAGCCAGGTGATCCTAGCCATGAATTGTATTAACCCTCCTATTATCTTTGGGGTCAATTTGACCCGATTAAATGTTTAATGTCTCTAACTGCATGGTTGGCATCATTTCTTGGTTTGTTATTTAATGGCTATTTAGGTAGTCAACAAATAAACAAAGTACTTGACACACAAACATGGGTAAAAATCACATTCTGGAGGTTTAAATTGCTGGGGTCTTTCTAAATTGAGGATAATAGGAGGGTTAAAAACAAAGCATTTTTCTTTCCTTAAAAGAATGCTGCAAATGTTGTCAGAGGTTTAATGACACGGTTGGGATAAGGAAAAAAGATAAGAAACTAAGGAAAAAGGTGTGTGCAAACGCTCCCTCACCCTCTTTCCCTTCAGGTTATTAATTTCAGATTTCACGAGGTATTTATGAATAATTAAACATGGAAATTTCAAATTCATTAGAACAATTTGACAACAGCTTGTGTAAAAGTCAATACATGCTGCATGCGAGCGATTTCCTCCCCGTCTTTGCTTAACAGTGGCGGTTGAGCCACCTGGCGCCGCGACTTTCACAGCTAAATTTTTATCCGGTGACGCTAGCACTATCCTGGTATAGTTCAGTGGAGTCCCTTGGCTGTGCTTCCCTTTATAGTGAGGTATGCACCCTCAGCAGGGTCGAAGGTTACAACCACACTCCTCATTTGGCGAGCGAGTAACACAGCAAGCCTCTCCCTAAACAGACTGCCGGCTGTGATTAATGACTCAGATACGGTGCCATCAATAGCGCAGGGTTTGCGTGAGCAGTCTGCCTGGATTTCCGCAGCCCCTGGAACACCTCCAGGAACCAATCAGACAACTCGCTTTCCCCTAAGCTCCGGTCAGCTCCAACCGACCTTCTCGGATTCGCCCCGCTCTGACACGGCTAAGCCTTCTATTAATGGCAACTGCAGGGCATGAGGAAGACGAAGATAGAATCTGGATAGAGTTGTCGTATTCACAACTGAAATAACAGCTGGTCCTGGCAACAGAATAAAAGTCAGTGAAACAGTGAATGATACAGAAGAAAAATTTGATACAATAGCTTGCTAATAATGTAATATATACGGCAATTCTGTATGGTAATGCTCTAAAGCTTAACAAAAACAAACTGGAATAAAATATTTGAACTGAAAATTACATAAATGAACATCTTCCTGGGGGGAAAAAAAAAA
>JBAJNP010007559.1:0-22292 GCA_036877545.1 Yasuhikotakia modesta | reverse complement strand
ATGTTATTCATACTTTAGCCTGGATCAATATTTAATCCTGGGTTTTAAGGTTTTACCCTGTACACCTATAAATCTTTTATCTGCATACTTATTGTAACCCAGGTTAAACAGTGGCATTAACCTAAAAGGAAGCTAAACCAGAGTTAAGCCCTTTAGCATTTGTGAAGCTACACTAAACTGAATGTTTTCCTTAGTCTTTATATTCTAAAGCATTTGAGGAATTCTGATTAGCCACTGTAATGAATTTGCCACAGGGCCTCTTCAATAAAGCTTCAAACATCAATGTGTCACTGATAAAGTTAATAGTGCTATCAGAATTATACTGATCTCATATTTTTTTTCCTCCCCAGGAATCTGTTAGACAGAGACACGTTCTCCAAATCTGATCCACGTGAGTACAGCCAATGGAGGATAAAACCAAGCTCTGCGTCTTCCTGTTTTACAGTCTTTGTGCATTAATTAGCTTCCCCACCTCCCACACTCACTCACTCTGTAATCTCACTGTCTCTCATCAGACATCAGTGTCATTCTGATCAGTTCTTTTCATCTGCGGCTCACCAAACATGAACACCTAATGACAGCAGCTAGATCAGAGAGACATGTTCTGAGACAGACTGAGCTGAAAAAGAGCAAAGTGGAGAAAAAGATGAAATGGGTGGATAGAAAAATAGTCATTTTTTATATTGTAGTATGTATAGTGAAAAACATTTACAGTTCACCTTATGTTCACTTAAAAAAACCTCTATTTACATCTTAAAAATTGTTATGTTTAATATTATATCCGTTCTATTAAGACATGACTGGACCCTGTTTATATTTAGGATAACAGGACTGTCAGGGGCTTGAAAATAATGGATAAATGTTGTAGCTTGTGATTGTACAATTTTATTTGTATTACAATGAAGAAATGTACATTTATGACTAATAATTTTCTATTTTTTGACAGTGTGTGTGTTGTACACTCAGGGCGTGGAGACCAAGCAGTGGAGAGAGGTGAGCTTGTACACACACACACACACACACACACATCCTCCCAGCTTACATTGCTATGGTTTTATCTTCAGCGTTGTTGTCCAATCATGCGTGTCAGCCCTCTCTGCAGCCCTATGTGGTCGAACCGCTGTCTGTTCTACACCATCTAAACACTTCCAGTGTCTTATCACTAACAAGCAACACCAAACTTGTTAGTGTTTGGTAAGAACACAGCAGCTCTGTTTTCTGACTCAAGCTGCCATACTGTTGCTTCTCTAATGGTGTTCTTATAACAATGAGTCAGTTTCCATATTTTCCATATTAAGCTAATGAATCAGCAGAGGCTCGTCCTGTTGTGTGCTGTAGACAAATCACAGCTTTTCACTTTAATCTTCTTTCTGTCTTCTTAGTGACAAATCTTGTACTTAATTATTTTTTAGCCCCTAAATGTTTTTAAAATGATAATTCAAGTTAAAAAGGACAGAAAAACAATATATGACTATTTTCATGCTAATGAAAAATGTTATGTAAAAATCTGACTAAAGTTTTAATCTTTAGTTTAAAATCAAAATATTTCATGAAAAGAAAGAAAACTTTCTAGGTTTAGAAGTACAGGAAAATGTCTAAATGATGACAGAATATTTTATATTGAGGTGATTTTTATGTTTGGTGTTGATCTGAAATCTGGAAAATAAATGTACAAAGGGTCTTATCTTAAATGAAGAAAAATAAAGTATCTTAATCAGTGGCAGATGCTTTTGCCCTCTTATTGTCACATATACTGTAGGGCTGTAAGAGGGGGCAGACTCAGACACCTGCACAGTATTTGTAGATTTGTGTTTAGGCGATAACAGCTGGCCTCAACAATAAAGCCTGGCATGCTTTACTTCTCAGCTGTCTATTTTTATATGCAGTCTGCTGTGATTCAATGTAAACAGAAGAGACAAGCTATTAAAGAAGATGAGTGACCTAAACGAAGTGTTATTGTTTGTGAATTATAGCTTTAGTTGAGAGAAGCTTTCATTCATTGCTTTTGATTGTTATCCAGATCACATGGAAAATGTTTGTCACTCTGATCAGACTAAAAACTGTGAAAATTTAATTCTTCCAGTCTGGTGAAGCAGCTCTTTTAACACTCAATAACACATCTCACATACATACACATGTGGCACAGATGTTTATGTTTATGAGGACTATAGGCGTACATTTTTTTTTGGATATTTACAGTATATTCTATCTCTACCCCTAAACTTTAACACAAAACTATTACATTTTTTTATAATGGAAAAAAACACCATTTAGTATGCTTTAAGGAAGTTTAGTTTTTGACGACACAGGAAATGTCCCCGTAAACCATGTTTATGTTGCTATACATGTTGTACACTACATTAAACACATTTATGTCCTTGTAAACTACATATTCAACCTACACACACACACACATTTGCATCCACAGCAGGGAGTGATTAGTTCTAGTTCTGTTAACTGTCACTATATGTCTCTGAATACACAGATGTGCTGGTTTGTTCCACAGCCTGTCACCCATTTTCTGCTGAGCTTGACTCATTTTGTATAAACATTATGTTGCTTTTATTTGCAAAGGCTTCACAACCTTCATGAAATCCTGCCCACTGTCAGCGCAATCGCAGAGACTTTCTGACAGAAGCCTCACCACAGGAAGTACAATCCTTGAAGCAAATTGTATGAAATGTTTGGATTGCTCAATAGTGGTGATATTTGTCTAAGATGGCTATTGTACAAACTGTAACAACAGCAAAATTGTAAATAAAATAACTACTAGTAAAAGTGATTAGTTGTTCTAGTTCTAAAATTTTATATAATTTTATATAACTTTAATTTTAGATAATTTAATATAATGACACAAATTCAAATAGCTTGGGTGTTTTTGATATATAGTATTTTAATATATAATCATTTTGAACAGCCCCATCAAAGCTCAAGGACCTTTTAACCAACATAATCATAAGACCGCAGCCCACAGACTAGTCATGAGGATTTTTCCTCAGGTTCTGAAATGTGTGCTGAGTTCACATTGGCTTAATGTGTGCAGTCTGAAGATATGACAGCCCTGGCCAATATGGGTCAGTGCCCTTCACTGGCAGGTGTGTATTTGTGTGGGTGTGCTCTCACAGGCAGGTCAGTGGGAGAATCTTGGCTTGTGTTGTTTACCAATGAGAGTTGTAGGTCAGGACTTTCATACCTTTCTGTAACAGATGAATCTGCTCTATTTTATTTCATATAATTTAGTCTAGGTAAATAAACAAACAGGTTTATACATCTTATGGTACTTTTTATGGTACTTTCTTCTAAGTATTGTGAGCATTCACACCAAGCATGCACAGAGTGTGCATTCTAAGTATAAGTATACCATTCTTATAATACTACGGTTTGAAGAATACTGTGGAGCTGTCAGTGTTTTGAGCATTGGGTACAATGCTAAAAATTGAGCACATAAGAATTAAATACCACAGAGGAACCTTTGACTTAACAACATCTATGTGCTGGTGCTACAAAAAGAACCGACACCAGAACCCTATACAGTAAACATTCTGGATAAGAAGAACATAAGCTTTTGTAAAGAACTGCTGAAGAACTTAAACAAATACAATGATACTGCCTACATTGCGCAAAACGTATAAGCACTAGAAAAAGTTGTTAACATTGTAGCACTTTGTTACATTTCTCTGAAATTTGAGAAATGTAACACATGAACTAATTTTATTTTTACTTCTGAATTCAGTTAAACCTAAAGGGGTTTGAGATTATTAGGACAACCAAGTTAAAACAGCTTGCTATGCTCAACAAACAATTAAGATATAAGACTTTAGGGCATTTTTTTTAACATTTTATAAGATTTTATTGCTAAATCTGTGCTTGTTATTTCTAGTAGTTTTTAGTTCTTCCTGCATAAAATGAAAGTAAAATTACACTGCAATGTTAATATCCATAGTACAGTGAGTTTTGCCAGCTGTCTACTGTAGACTAGAAGTGATTATTGCAGCACCACACATTTACTAATAATTGCTAATAATTAAGTCTCCTTTTTTACATAGCTTTTAGCTTGTTGATTTGAAATTAACAGAGCAATTTGATGGGTTCATTTTACCAGCGCAGCAGTTAGACCGCTTGATTCCAATTAAGTTTTATTCATTAGATGCTTGAAAGCTATTTTAGATACTGCAATTAAGGCTGTTACCTAATTTTTTCATGAGACTTTGACAAGGATTTGCAAAAGGAACTCTTTAATTTGTCAAAAAAAACTTGGTGGTTTTGTTTCGTTTCAGTTGAGGAACAGATAAAAAGTACATTCAGTCCAAGTTGGGTACATTCAGGTACAAATCATCAGTCAACAAATGTCACACATTGGCTTACTGCAACATTTCAACAGAAGTTTCTTTTTTGAGTTTGGAGACTTTTGGAGTGCTAATATCAGAATATATTGTTTTTTTACATTGTATAATATCATATATTTATTCAGCTTTTGCTTTTACCTTTTAATTTTGTCAATAGACTAGAAAACAAATGTACCATCACAGAGATGATATAAACATTGGCAACGACACATCAGACAGACTGTTTGTAGGTTATTAGTTTATGCAACTTTTTGACTGCGAATAATTTTACAGCCAACATGTACTGAACTGCTGTGCTTCAGTGTCAAAAGGTGGCTTCAGTTCGTTATAACACATTTAGCTTTAGAAGGAGAGGAGGAGACCTGTCCAATTATTTTGTCTTTTTTATAACAAGGGGAAAGGGGGTTAATGATGGAGTAGTGCGTCTCTAGCTGGGCTTCAGAGGCATGTGGCACAGAGACTGGCTCAGACCCCCTTTAATTAAGCAGACTTAATTGTCACCAATCTTCAGAGCTCTCCGGCCTGTGAGTGGCCACACTGCTGTAATTACAGCTAGTAGGAATGACTTCCAGATCAACTAAGCCACCTCAGCCAGACACCCTGCCACGTCACCCATGCCCCCAAGCTTCAGATGTTTCTCTGTCAGATAGTTGGATAACAGAGAGCAACACAGAGGAAATTGCACAGAGAAAGATTTCACACTTTATTTGAAAGGTGTTGCAATGTTGCATCTCTGCAAAGTTTGGTACCCAACTTTCAATTTCCCTGTTTTTGTCTTCTATTACTCTTAATGCTGTTCTGTTCCTTGTATTTAATCTTATTTTCTCCCCCCTCTGTCTCTCTCTCTGTGATGCTTTCCTTGCCACCCTTGTTCCTGATCCATTTTCCATTAGTTCGGAAGAACAGAGGTGATTGACAACACGCTAAATCCAGACTTTGTCAGGAAGTACATCCTGGACTACTTCTTTGAGGAGAAGCAGAACCTGCGCTTTGATATGTGAGTTAATTCCTCTAGGCGTAGCTTCAGGAGCAATGCATGATGTTTGTATGCCCCCCGTTCCTTTGAAAACCCAAACACTCAATTCAATTTCTAATGTGTTTGTGATAGTCTTTAAAAGAATAAAGCAAACCTCCATTTTGCAAATTTCCATTGATTGCACATTATTAAATAATGTTGTGATAAAATGTTTAAGAGTTGTTTTGCGTTTGCACATTTTAATTAACTAAATTGAACAAGAAGCTTTATTTGAGTGGTGACCATTAAACTGGCTGCTTCAATTAAAATGAGCCTTTTATGGCTTATCTTTTAATTACTTAATGTTTATCTAGACATTCTCCCACAATACAACGGCTTTTAAACATTTTTTTTACTTTCTACTTTTAATTCAGATATGATGTTGATTCTAAAAGTCCTGACCTTTCCAAACATGTAAGTAATATGACAAATATCCTAAATGAAAACATTTATATGTAAATCAGTTTTTTTTAAAGAAAAGGTATCCAAATATATTTGTGCCTGTTTTTGAGGTAAAGTTGTTTAAAAGCCATGTCACGTTGTTAATATTATTGCATTGACAAATGTTAAATTGCCTTAGATATTTCAATTCATCTTTCTTACAGTTGGAGCCGCGTTTGAGGTAGATGTATTAGTCATGAAATGGAACTCATGTAGAATTATATCTACAGCTATTTTCACAGCTTTTTGAATCCACTTTTAAAGTCTACAAAGATGTTATTGAACAACAAAATGAATTATTGTTAAGTAAACATTAAACAGATGCCTTTGGCACATTTTCTTATGTGGACGCAAAAAGCGAAACCATCCATAGAAGATAATCAGTATGATCATGTGATCATAAAATATATTTGGATATTTTTTATATTGATGTTTCCCATATAACTTTCATCACACCTCAGTGCATGCAAAGCAGTCATATAGATGTCATTTACCCCTTCAGTGGATTGACCAACAGTGTGTGATGTGTGGCTGGTATTGTATATGTGTCTTGTGGTTTCTGTTTCACGCTGTGCTCTGTTGTAAACATGGTCATCCACCCTCCCAGACGTCCCCTGAACTATACGTACGTCTTTCGATTCATTACTATAACAGGAGTGCCAAGCAGTAGGATTTGTGGATTATGACAAGGTCTTACTGCATCTTGTACTTGACCCCCCTCCCCCAACCCCCATCTAGGATTTTCTTGGCCAGATGTTCTGTACACTGGGTGAAATTGTGGGGTCACCGGCCAGTCGACTAGAGAAACCTCTTGGGTGAGTAGAAATCAAATCACCTTTGGAACCCTGAGTTTCAGAGCGACAGATTGTTGTTTCTGTCGGCTTGTTGACAGAGTCCAAATTTAACTTTTTGCCACACCTGCACTCTTGCGGCAATAACAGTCTCTTACTGATTATAAACTGTATTTGGCATTGTATTTTATTAAAAAACGTCCTGCGATAATGGATTTATTTAGCTGTGTTTTGCTTGCACACATTTGATAAACTTGCAACACATTTGCGTAGGTGACTTATATCAGGGAGGGTCAAATCTTCTAACTAAGATTTGATTAAAAGCATGTAATATGTTGCTGTCCTTAATAAAGTTACTGGTAAGTAAGTCTATTTCAATTCTGTTTCACCAATTTTTCTCGCATTTGGTGTCTGGCAAGTGTTACTGTTGGAAACTGTTTGTTTCTCTTGGCTTTGTTATTGTTGGCAGAGGACATGCTAGCAAATGCAGTCATCTGTGGCCCATTTTTTCAAAAGCATTGTTAGTCTTTTTGGTTCCCCGTCATTTGCCCTGGTGGTGCAGGTCCGTCCAGATGGAGTCTGATTGTGGAGCACAATATTTCTGGCTGTGAACCTCTTTAATTAGAAAGGCACTGTGATGTGTGAGATCAACATATTTCAAGGCTTAGTTGCTCATCCTCATTAGCTACAGCAGTGCATTGTGGGTATACTTGTCAGAGAATGTTTTACTTGATGTAGAAGTGTTGACATATGCATTTTTTTCCACTAAGTGGTTGTTCTGCATTATGTCTTACAATAGCAGAATCACATGTTCAAAAAATCCTGAGGGAGAAGTAAATTATAATGAGAACTGGAAACTGGGAAGTCTGTAATACAGTAACTTCATTGTAGTTGTTTAATATCGGAATCTAATACGCAAACTAGTAGAAAAATTACCTCAGATCTTGATTCAAAGCCTTCACACGTACTGTGTGCTTTCCCTTGGACCCAGTTTTTCTTCAGAGTTAGTAGGACGCAACAAAGTTTATTACTGTGTGTGTGTGCTTGGCACTGATTAATGCTCAAAGAAGTAGTTTTCCTTTGGGAATCACTCATAAAATCCACAAAACACAGGCTAAATTACTTCCTCTAGGCTTGTAGACCATTTAACAGATTGAATGGGATATCCCAGTGTGCTTTTGAGGCTGCAAAAGCATCTGTTAGCAGATTCAGGGATGTTGACTGTCAGCATGTATGTTTTCATGAGTAATTTAGTTAGCTGTTCTGCTAGTGTAATGTGTCTTAAGCCTGTATTTCCCCTACAGGCATGTGAAGACATGCTGACCGCAAGAAGCTGTTGACATTGAAGAACAAGACCTAAGTTCACCTGAAGATTTAATGTCCAGCTAGGACATTTCATAGGCACAGCATATGCTGTTTTAAGGAAGATTAAGGAAGTACTGGTTTTTGGAGATAATAAAAGTCTATTGAATAGACGAATAGATGAATAAGCTACAATTTTTTGCCAAATTTTGTGTTCTTTGGAGTACGAATCTGATATTGCAAATTACCACTACAATGGCATATTTAAGTTTGATCCCAACATAGGAAAATCTATCTATCTATCTATCTATCTATCTATCTATCTATCTATCTATCTATCTATCTATCTATCTATCTATCTATCTATCTAGATAGATAGATAGATAGATAGATTTTATATAAAAAATATCTTTTTTCAGGTTTTAGGCTTTTTGTTTTATTTTGTAGGCTTTTGCATAAAAAAGTCAGCATTTTTTAGCATGCTGTACAAAGTTTACCAAAAGTTTAGCATAAGTCCTGAAGTATTCTGTGATTATTGTAATTTAACTTTCTTTGCATGAGTACAGTACAATCTGCAAATGGTATGAAGCTAAAGTTTAAGTATTGACCCCTCCCACCACCACATTGAGGTCTATTGCGTGTTGCAGCACATGTAAATTAAACAGAGAGGAAGCAAGAGTGAGGTTATGAGATGATCTCATTGTTCATCTTCCACATTCCTGGACCTGTCCAGTTCCAGCTCTCTCCCAAACATATGATGAGTCTCATGGGAAGAGCTCAAGCCCAGTCCGCAATCTGTTTTAATGATTTAATAAGCTCTGCTAAAGCAATTGTATGCAGTGTATTTTAGAGGAGCCAAACTCCTGGCCCTCATCATGGTCTCTTTTCATACTTGAGTGTGTGAACAAACCCCTTAGCCTGTGTGATGTATCTGTGCTACTAACTGCCTGGGTGATCTAATTTAGTGGACATTAAAAATGAGGGCTATATCAAACAACAAGAATTTTAGACCTTATTTCAATAGTATGCTTTAAATAATCACCTAATATCCTGGTGGTTGAAAAGTAGTTTCAAACATACAAATAGTAGAATTTTTTAAGAGTTTGTATCAGACTATTGAAATGAAGTGTTACTGACCAGAATATGCTTTTGATACAGGCCAGTAAACAACCTCCTTGCAACCACCTAAAGCAACCTAGCAACCAAAGAGCTACATGCTTAAAACCCAGCAGAACGCATTAAGAACTGCTTTGGAGCATTTTGGCAACCACAGGCAACACTCTATAACATTGTTGAACCAGGTCCTGCTAAGATAAACACCTGTCATGTTTTTGCCAAAAATGTAGCAGCTCATTAGCACTTTCCCACTTATTTATTAGGCTGTTTTTGTAACATATTTTTTCAAATTACTTTAGAAGCAGTTTTGCAAACAAGCAAACAAAAGCCTCTATCTGTGTTTTGTCCTCAATTTCCACCCCCTGTCTCCTCTGCTTTTAATTGTTTTGCCTTTAATCTTCAGGAAATTGGACCTCACATTAATTATGAGGCACATGTTTGGTTTTGATGATGAAAGAAGCATCCGTGAGGAGAAGACGAGGAAAACTGGGCATATTTAGTGGAAAAAGCACCACAGATCAAGTGTGTGTGTGTGTGTGTGTGTGCTTGTCTAAATGATGGATATTGAGCGAGTGTGAATGTAACTAGTAGGAAAATGGCAAATCTGGGTTCAGGATTTCAAATTTGTCTGTTCTATCAGTCATCAAATGAAATTAGTTGAATAAGAATAAGTTTAAGCTTTTCTTTATAGTAATATCTGTATTGTAAGCCGACTGGACTTGTACAAAAGCAGAAAGCATGTTATAGCTCTATTAAAGTTCAAGTCAGTGATTGTTGCTTTTGGCGTTGCGATACCGGATCAATAGCAAACTTATGTGAATGGACCTCTCCCAGAAAGAAGCTATCACTTTAACAACATGTAGAAACAAATGATCTCCACTACAGAGAAGCTAAAGTGATGCCCTTTGATCCATCCACATATGAGAAAGATCAAGGCCTCTTGAGATGAAGAGACATTGATAAGTGTAGACAGTTAAATTAAGATCCATTGACGTTGCTCTCATCTTAACATAAAATGCTGTTATCACCGATCTGATAGCTGGACTTCACACTTTTGTTTTCCCCCTTTATTCTTAAAATATGGGCTTTCTATAAATAGGTGGTCAAAATTTGCCCTGAGAGATTGATGTTGTGTGAATGTAAGAGAAAGTCAATGAATAATGTAGGATGTGAATATAATAATTTTTGGAAACATGAAAATAAGTGCTTGCAATAAATTTATAAATAAATTTAGTGGTGTGCAAACCAGGAACATAGAGGAAAGATATCAATTTAGTGTCCGAAGTACCTCCTAATTTGAGTGCTAAATTATTAAAACCATGTTTTAAATAGCAAGTCATGTTGTTTAGTCAGTTCAGAGGAAAGTTACTGGAATAAGCAGCTTAAATTTGTCAGTCAAAAGTTTGGATGTGAACATAATTGAATTAATTTACTGTATGAGATATTTATGCATGAGATATTATGTTGTACATAAGCAAATAAAATGATTGTAAAATATTTGTAGCTGTTGTGTGGCTAAACATGACCTATAATTAGGCACATATACACACTACATATTAATTGAAATTCTAAAGCAGTGCAGCAGTAATAATGTGCAGTTAAATGAGTGTAATTAACATCCCCTTGACCTACATTTTGCTCAGTTCAAGCTTAAACCTATTAAATACACAAAGTTCAAATTAATGCACTACAGTGGGGCAGGATTGTTCATGGCTTTCCACATTTTATTTCTTTTTAGAATATCAAATTAGATTAAGTTCTGAATACAAAGCTGAATTTAATTGCTTGATATCACTGTGGTGAATTGTGGGAGTAAATGTTCTGGAATTAATGTAAGTTAACGTTTATTGGTTGGCTTCACAAACTTTCTCTGCTAGTATATGAATGGAGATCATTTTAACTGCAAACTTTCTGGCATAAGATCTCTTTGTAATCGGCTTTGTGTTTAGACATTCACATAAGATTCAAACTGTATGCAAATATATTTTCACAGAATTACAGCCTGTTTGTTTTACTTTTTTATTTAAATTATTTGAATTTATACTTTGTTACATGCCATCTGTGGCCTAATTACTTGGCCCTATATATAAAGCAGTTAAAAAAAACAATCTCTCTGTTTATATGATGCAAAATCCACCCATAGGCAGTACAGTGCATCTGTAACTTACTGTAACTTCTGGCCCTTTACAAAGACTGCCTGAACTTTAAACCTCAATTAGCATATTACTGTATAAAGTGCTTTATACAGTAAAGATACAGTAATTACGTTGGTAATAATTAATGTACCTTGTTAATAATTAATACCTTTGTCTATATACTAATATACTATGTATTAGTATGCTACATACTAATGTCTATTGTCTTATAGAAAACTTACTTAAGTCATAAAGAGGGATATAAACTACTCCTCTAACACAAGAATGATTATGTTTACTTTGCCATAAACACATTTTCTATAAAGAATACTTACATACTTTCTAATGATATCAGAGATGATTGTGTTGTGCCTGCAAATTCTCAGCCCATTATGAAATGGCATTGCTAGGCAGTTTTAACAACTGTACTGAAAATTTATTTCTCTGCAATGGACTGAGCACAACAGTTTAGGCATGCTATGAGAGATTACAGTGAGATGGAAATAAGTAAAGACCTTTATCTGAAATTAATCATCTGATTTTTCACTGGTGCATGGTAATATCCACCAAAGAATTTTTCCTTTCTGCTTTGCATTTCCAAGCAGTTTGGATGAACGCAAAATACACTGAACATTTTTAATGATTTTTTTTGTCAAGTGCTGTTAGACATTACTCCACATTTTGGATGTCTGTCTTATTTAACACACCTAACTTAAATTATCTTTTTTTCCAGTACAATAAAAAATTCTTTTTATTTTAAAAGACTAATTTGACAGAAGACATAATAGAATTCATATCATTGACACAAACACTACACTTCTCAATTGGTATGGCAACCAGCTATTTCAGAACCCCACCTAGACTGTGGCATGAATTCTTTGAGGTTTGTTATTGTGTATCTGTAACATGCAGATGTGTGTAAAAGCAAATGCATATTAAGTTGCCCTTACTGGCTTTCCCAACAGCCCGTTGGGAAAGCCAGCTAGCATTTTCTTCAGCTAGCATTTGGTTTGATAAGGGGAGTGTTTTAAAAACTGGCATGTTTGTACTTCGTTTTGTGCTAATGATTTCTGCTGTAAAGGTCCACGTTATGGTTTGGGTAAAAACTGAGTTTGAATTCACATAATATAACAGTCTGAAGGTAAAAATGCTTCAGGGCATTGAGAAGATTTTGAAATTACAGAAAATATATTTGTATAACCTGTAAATTGTGCTTTGCTAACTTTTAGAGCTATGCTATCCATTTATCGTATAGCTCTATATATCTACTGAATTTTGACATAACTTGTTTCTAGTTCTATATTCAGGAGAAACAAGATTAATAGTTAGAACTCAAAAATGTCTTATTGAGCAGCAAAGCACTGTATCCATAGTTACTTACCAGGCATCTGGAAACATGAATGTTGACAGTATTATTATTCTTTTTGTAATGTTTTTATTTGCTGTTGTGACAGTTATTTTACATATTAAAGCCCCAAACTATGCAGGGGAGATTGTAACAACAGCAGAAGTGACGGGGGTTTCCCGCTCACCTGCAGAAGTGATGAAGCCCCCCACATAGATAATAGGTCGTCCCTCCTGCAGGCCTTTGCCTGTTAACCGCTGAGACTTTCTGACACTTTAACATGTCTTGATTAAAACATTGCACTCTCTGTACTTTCAGTTTTCCAAACCCTGCTTAGTAGACACCCACACTGTTATCCACATACTGCAGCTGAGCTACCAGCTTAGCTATTCTCAGCAGTCTGATGAACGTCTGATTTTATCACCTGTTCTTTGATTGTCCTGCTGTAAGGGAATGATGACAGACTCCATGTGTAAGGAAGAAGGATACATGGACACAAAGGCCAAACATAATGGTTTCTCTATCGCTCTTCACTGCTGGTGAAGACTAATGACCAGGCATGTGTAGTAATTAGTTCTTTAGGGCTTTCATTTTATCCTTTAACACACATATCTCTCTCTCTTTCTGCATTTTACCTCTTCCACTAAGTACTGGTGTGATAAATGGGCACACTGAGGGCAGGTGCTTGTGGTGTGAAGCAGATTCTGTCTGTGAACACTTATAACGGTGAGTTTATCAGTCTGTGAGGCTCTGCTGAAGTTGTTCGAGTCTTTGGTTGATGACTGTTGTGGCCTCTTTAAACACAACATTAATTGTCAAGCTTGTGTGATTTTCACATGAATTGCAATTGAAATCTAAAAGTGTTCTTCTGAGGCAATACATTTTAAAGTTTACATTTTATTGACATGTTTCTGATTCTGTTTGAATTGGTTTGGCCATTTGCTTGCAATCCTGTGGTTTAAAGACATAACACATTTGTCTGTTCTGTCAAAAGATGAAAATTTAAAAATAAAAAAACTATAATCTGACTAATAATAGTCTCTTGATTTTGTTATAAATTCTGTAGGCAGTTAAATATTAAACCATCAGCTGTGAGATTGCACAAGACTTTTTGCAGGAAGAGCAAAAAAAAAACGAATAATCATGAATGATGAAACATGGAAGATGAAAGAGTTTTCCTCCAGCTGTGCCAATAAGTCAGATTGCCAAAAGAAGGGTTGCATAGTTTCATCAAAATATTTGCACTGTGCACGAAAGCATCTTTATCTTGTTCTGTCACAGCTCCACTGAAATGAAGCGAAAGTCACAGATAAACAGGACTTGAAACACAATTTCCAATAAGCCAGTCAATGACTGAATGGCCAAAGCGGGTTTGACTTCATGATTCAAATTTTGTATCTCAGCAGCTGTTGACCACAAATGTTTTCATCCAAAGTGTCAACAAATATAAAATATTGATATGCATTATTGTTTCAATGAACTGAATGTGCCCAGCAAAATGCAAAATTACAACTGTAACATGCTGTGATGTACCACAACATTGCGCTAAATATTGTACTAGCATTAGTGTAGTTGGCTTAAACTACAATTTGAAACTTAACCAAACTAATTTAAAATTTAACAATTTTATAAAACAAAAGTGAAAAGTTCCATATGAGAATGATGGTTACTGGTTTTGAAATCTCTGGCTTTGATGCTTGAACCAACACTTCCTGTGACTAGACACGTCATTTATGTCCCACCCAATTTGTGTCTTTGGATGTTGGATGGTTGCAAGTGTGGGCTGGATCTTCTGGTGAGTTGTAAAGGTGTTTCTTTTGTAACATAGGGCATGTGAGAGCAGATTTTAAGCAGATTCTTTCCACAGCCTAATTCAGCTCAAGTCATTAATCCCAGCTTCTGAACAATGGCACTGCGGTTCTGAGACCTCCTGTCTTTATTATAGATGACTGCACTGAAACCTGCTCTCCACACCCTGCTGACTGGAAAAGTAAACTTTCTCTTTTCAGCGTCATTATGACATTTGTCATATAAGTGATGTATTGAAACACCTGCTTTTTACTCATCAGAAAGCAGATTGTGTGAGTGTTTAAAATGGTTACTCAAAATATTAAACACATTTAGCAAATCTTAGTAAAAAAACTATGGCACTCACCCAATAAACCTGAAAAGGCAATGTCTGATGCACGTTTTTAACCTCGTAATCTGCTTTGAATGCCGCAGGTTATTGTTATTCATTTTGAAATGAGGGAGAGTCGTCACTGTGCTCAAGTCAAATAGATAATGGCTGTCAATTGAACTGACTGGTGACTGAACGATCACTGCCAGGACATCTCATTATATGTACTGGCTAATTCAATCATGTCTGTGTGAATGCACATCAATGCGAATTATTCCGCAAATACGTGTGAAATTAGGTGCTCGGGTTCCTCTTGAGCATCTGGAACATGGGCATGATAATGGTTCTCTAGTCTCCTTCCTCATTGGATGTTCCCGTCATGTCAATACTGTACGTCACACCCTCTTCCACTTAGCTTTTGTACAAATAATAGGTCCTGCTGACTTAATTGCTCAGAGCTGCAGGACACTTTTTTTGTGTAGGAAGTACCACCCCACTGAACACTTTGCTGTCTGTTGTGTTTTCCCATCAGCTGTGAGAACCCACACACATATGCTTGTTTTACACAGGTGCGCTGGCCGAAAAGCACATTCCAAAAATGAATCACAGCCTCCTATTCTGATATCACCGCGAGTACGTTTGCAGCACTCTCATCATTTTTCATAGACATTAGTGTCCGACTTGACTTGACTACAGCACCTGCTGTTCAGAGCATCATCCATCCCCAAATCCATAAATTCATAACAGCCGTTTCCAGACCTCTGCTGTTTCAGACTGCCGTTCTGTAGAATGATGCATGATCCACTCCTGTGAGTTTATAAAAGCTGCTCTCATTTTTTATGAGCCTTTCAGTTGGATGCTGGCCCACTGTGTAGATGTAGGACCACCAAGGTACTGTGAGATTCCAGGGCTTTGTTTCTCAGACTAAAGACTGCAGAAGTCTTCCTCAAAACCCAGATTACAGCTGTTAACTCTAGCGCATCACTGCTAGCAGAAGTAGCCTTTGGCATTTTTCGCTTCGTAGCAAGCTAGTTGACAGAGCAAGCACAGCACAACATTAGAAACCCATTACTGTGACTTATTGTACATTTGAATGCCTTGAGAGGCTGTAGTCGCTGCTGTGAATGTGAGCTGATAAACAGAAGGCAGCTGTTTGTACGATGAAGCTTGATCTACTAAACAGTGAGACAATTAAGATGTATTACTAGTTGGCCTGAGATGGCTTGTTGGTTTTAGCTGGTTTTCCAATCTGAATATTACAGTCTGCTGGTTTTATAGGGGTTTTGAACAGTTGTTAGCTCACTGTCTAAACCAGATGAGCTTCAGGTTAGTCAGGCTGGGAGATCAGCTAGTCCTGTGTTTCACAACAAGGCACAGCAGGGAAAACCTTTACCATGTTTTTCTAATTAGACGTCCTAGATTTGTCACCACTGAACATGGAGGCTGTTTTTCAGCATTTCTATGGAGCTTTGTAATTACGGTAGCACCGGAAACCCCCTCCCAACTTTTACCTGCTGGTTATTATTATCGAGCCGGACAAGACTGCGACACAGCTAACTGTCTGCACTACATCATCAGCTGCCACTTTCTACACTGCACCGTATGCATATTCAGAGGAAAATCTGATGAAATGTTCAGATAACTACAGGAAATACAAATCTCTCTCTGCATTACCCAGAGTAAGTTTCTGCATGCTGCTCTCTCCCCTACACAAATCTCTACAGTTCCCAGGGCAAATATAAGATGAATATGTAAAGTGCCGCCTCTATTATTACATTTCTCCTTTTGTTAGTTTTTCCTCTGTTGGTTTTGTAATTACGAGCTCCGGTTGCTGCTGAGAACAGAGAGTCATGATCCAGTCGGTGAGGAACGCTTTGGGGTTTCGAGGAAGTACAGAAGTCCACATCTATTTGATTAGAACTCACTCCAAATCTCAATGTGCAGCTTAGCGGATAAGTCAGAGTCAGGTTTTAATATGGATGGCGCACAGAGAGCCTCTCGGTTCCTGTGGGAGTCAGGAGCTCTGTGCACAAGCTCAAGCCACACTGTGACATCACAGTTAAAGCTCCTGCATAGCTCATTTGGTAGAGCATTGTGTTAGCAGCACAATGGTTGTGGGTTCAATTCCCAGGGAGCACATGTACTGGTACAAATGTGTAACTTGAATGTACTGTAAGTTGCTTTGGGTAAAAGTGTCTGCCAAATATGTAAAGAAATATTCTGCCATTATCTAATCACCCTCCCCATGTCCCCATGTCATTCCAAACCTGTATGATGTTCTTTTCCCAGTGGAAAAACCAAAGTAATTTTTTAACAATTGATTTGAAAGCAACATACTTGTCAGGTTTGGTAACCCACACTTGAAATGTGACCTTTGCATTTAACCCAAACCAGCTAATAGTGAACACACACACCCAGAGCGGTGAGCAGCACTGCAGCAACTTAGAGAAAGGGCAGGAAAGGTTGTTTCCTGCCAGTCTCAGAGTTTAAGAAGAGTTAAGCTACAACTTTAAAGTAATAAAGTAAATTTAAAGTCATTTCAGAAGTACTTAAAGTAATTAAGTATGGCTCCTAACATGCCACACTTTATCAGGGTTTCAGTGATCAGAGTTAAAGTTCAAAAGTGTTAAAATTGAATCTGTCAAACAAAATTGTGTTCCTATAGCTGTTTCTGTAGCCAAATTCTGGCGCACAAAGTTGATTCCCAATGTACTGGTCATATGTACTAGCAATGTATTGTAAAAGTGTCTGCCAAAAACATCAATGTGAAGATTAAATGTTAATAATAATACCTCACAAAAAATTCTGAAAATAGCTAACATGCCTTTAAAAGTGGGTCAATCAACTGTGTTCAATATTAACTGTCATTATTTGGTACCTGCTTGAAAAATCTTCAGAAATTTAATGGAAAAACAACTGTGTATTACCCTTGTGTAATGGTGAATTTATACTATAAAAAACTCCAGAACATTCCAGGAGCGTGATGATCAAGGTGTTCCACAGACAGATAGAATAAACGACAAACCAAAAATGCCCTTTGGGTTAAATAACACTGAAATAATAAATAGTTCTGAAGGATGACTTGTTATTAAAATAACAGATGGATGAATACTGGATACAAATACAGGGAACGCTTGCAGTTTCTAACTATAAATCACTGTGAATCATTATCAGTTCAAAATGACAAATGCAGCAGACCTTGTATAAAGGAAATACATTACTTTAAACACACAGTCTGCAAAGATGTGATCACATCATTCTTTAAAAAGCAGGAGCATTAAAGTGTAATATTTGACTTCATTATGTATTTTAAAATCTTTATGTGGCAAACCTACTCAAATATATTATCTGCTTACAGTTCTTGTAAGACTCCAGGTGACATAATACCATCTATGCATTCGGAAGCACACCACTGCACAGAACTTTAGCATTAATATATGTTAATTAAACAACCTTCTACTTCTAAAGTTCAGAAATAACTTACACAAAGTAAACTTTTGACCAATGAATATTATGTAATCTACTCACAAAACTAAACATTTCCATAACCTGACTTATGTGGCAGGATATTTCACATCTATTGCTAATGATGAGACAACATGAGTGTTTTCTTTCTTTCAAAGAGCTGAAAAGAAAAGAGTTTAAATAAATATACATAGTCAGTGTTGGCTAAACATTTTACATAGGCCAGATTAAAAGAACACAAAATGAAAGATTGTTGTTTTGTGGAAAAAAGAGACATGCCATCAACATGCCCCTGTTGAGAGAGTCACTTAATCTTGGGTTGCTCTGGGGAGATTACTGTACTCTACTATAAGTTGCTTTGGATAAAAGCATCTGTTAATGCCTGGCTGCTTGCTGCCATATGTAATAGCCTTTGTCCAATTTGTCACTTGTAGGACACAGGCTGGTTTGAAGTTTTGATTCTGAGATTCAATTGATCTTGTTTGATGCTGTGAGTTTCTTCCATGAGAAACACTTCAGAGAAAGTGTACATGCTCACCTGTGTAGTGCAGTGATGATGACTATTAATCATGATACATTCAGCCGTTTTCAGGGTTCAAGTTGCCTCAGAAAACCTTTCACATTAAAAATACAACCTTTAGTTCACCGGATGTTGTCAACAAGACAGACTGTCCTGTTTGTTTCTTCCGTCAAACTTTTGTGGCTGTTTTGTACGAGGTCCTTTTGTAATCATACAACAATAAAAAGCGAGACACTCGCTGTTCTGGGGGGGAGTAAGACTGATTAATGAACCAACTAGCAAACACTTGAGTGTGAGCAAGCACTTCTGAGACCTGCGTCCAAACAGAGCAAATGAAATGCCATTTTCTTACCTCATTCAGCCTGGGGGTAAAAGGATAATAAAACACAATGTAGTTCGTGTAGTGGGCACAATACTTCTTGATCAGAGGATATTGAAGTCCTAGAGTGTTTGAGTTCTAAATATTGCCAAACAATTTTGTTTTTTGTAAAATGCTTAAGTCTTTTAAGTATTAAGGGGTGAATTTTCTTAACTGTTGAAATTCTTTTTATTGTTTTCAAAACATTTAATAATATTGATGACTACTGAATGCCAATAGATAGTCTATATATATTAATAGTCTAAATTTTTTGGGTAAAATAGAAAACCCAAGGTGGAATTACAGTGGAACGGATTACAGATGTTTGTAATATGGTTAGGAAAATTGTTGTTGGTTTACTCCACTGACATACACATTGTTACTATTTCCATTGGCAAAGGAAAAAATTAACTTAATTGCCCATAGCTCTGTGATATTCAGTACTTCGATAGAAATGGATGAATTTTGGTGAATTGTTTTATCTTCCACGTATGGCATAAGCCTCAGCCGTTGAGAGAAAAAACAGACTGTCCATCTGGTGAAAACAGAACTTGTTGTACAACAGTCCTGTCCCAGTATGCAGGATGTTTGTCGACAGTAGTCATGCAGAGCCATTATGGTTTTCAGCTAGAAAAACATGTCGACAAAACGCTTTCAGTTGTGAACACATGTCCAGTGTGCTAACACAGATTGCCTACATCTGTCTTTATTGCAAGCAAAGAATCCTGCAGGAGGACAACACCAATGGTAATGAACACTACAGGAAGTGTGTTTGTGATTTTCTGTTTAATGGGAAATGGCCTGAAGTGAATATGATATAATGGAGCTTTAAAGCCAGTTAATTTATTCATTGTCTCTCAATTTGATTTGTGCTTCCCCAGACTATAAAATGATAAAGATGATACTTTTACTATAAGAAAAATCTGCTTTTGTGGGTTAAAAAATAAAATTGTAAGACGGTTGCTTTAAAACTGCTTGCCAAGCTAAAGGCTGCTCATAATTTAGGTACTCTGTTTAACAAAATGATTTAGCCAAAAGTAAATCTTTACAATGAAACTACTATGAGTGATAACATCTCTTTCAATATGTATCCAATTATATTGCTTTTCATAAATATGTGACTTCAGTTTCTATTTTGTTTCAGTGTAACATAGTTTGTATTTTATTAATAAATTTACAATTTAAAATGCATGAATATAAATGTAATTAATGTGGATTGATTATCTAATAGTGTGATGTAATCTCATTGATGTAATATGATGTAATCATATTTTTTAGGGGAATACCTGGGAAAAACTGCGGCATTATCGTCTTAAGTGCTGAGGAACTTGGGAACTGCAGGGTGAGTTTGTGTATTTTTATACATTGACAATATGTGTTATCTTCAGGGGAGGCCAAAAAATTGTTTCAAGCAGATGCCCGCAATTTATTCTGTGACCTTTAATTAAAACGATTTTGTCCCATTAAAGCTCAGTGTTGTTGCATTGCCAATAGAGAATAAACATTTGCTTTTTTATTCGTGCAAAACCATAATGAGGGTCTTGCTTTGAAGGCCTTTTTAAATAAGTGTTATCTTTCTTAAGGACACAAATAAATGTGTTTGTTTAGTTTAGTTTTGATTGACTGTATAATTTATCTTTCATTATCTCAGTTAATAAATGACATTATTAAAGATAGCCTGTATTAAATTTAGCCAGTTACTAGCATTGCCCACTTCAGTGTGATGTGCTTGACTTGGGTTAGCTACATAAACAAATCCGCTAAGTTAAAACTGTGTCTTAAGAACTAGTCAAAGCAGCTAGGAATGAATTAGGACTAATCATACCTTAATGGCAGATTTAAATTAGACCAATGTACCTTTTTAAAGTTATTACCTGTCTTGAAGAAAAATAATGACTTGTAAGACTAGTCTGAACAGTTTATTTAACTGGCCACTGATCAGAATGAATTTTTCATCCTAGTAAATATGTATGTATATTTATCCATGCCCCCCTTACAGTAGCTTAACAGACCCCTATTAAAAATCTTCAAACAAGACAATAAAATCATATTCATAATGTCGGGCTGAAAGAAAAATTTTCCATTAAATCATTGATCAATCCATGATGTGATTTTACAGAGCACGGCATATTGCCATAAGAGGTGCAGTATTTCAACTTCATTATAACAGAAGGATTGAAATGTCTAGCAATATCTGCAGTTTATTGTGAAGAGTTGCGAGGCTGCTGCGTTCCACATCACACGCATTGCTCTCTTGTTAGAACTGAGACCGGACGATGTTCTGTGAAGCACCTTCATTTCAATTTCAAAAGGATTTTCTACAGCCGTCCAGCTCTCTGGATCAATGGCAGGGTTCATTTGTAGTTCTTCTTGCTCCGCTGCCTGTGTTTTACACACCAAATCTTTAATTTGAGCTCAAGGTAACATGATTTTGACAGGGTGTATTCTTGTTGCCATGTATCTAACCCAAGACCCCTCCTGTGTACTTTAAGTCAAGAGCCCCCTAAGACCCCTGGACTCTTATCCAGCTCAATAAAGGTTTTCCCGTCCTCATTAAAGGGAAAAGCGTGAAGAAGTATCATAATGTAGCTTTTAATTTTTACATGCCATCTGAGAATGTAAGTTGAGGAGAGACTAGCTATTGGAAAAACCCAGTGAGGTCTTGTAAAAAATGATTGTTCAGACCTATGGGTTTGTTGTTGTGCATGTGTATAAGTTGAAGTGTGAGGTTTTTTACTGTTAAAACTAGTTTAAACTAGTTTACTGTTCTTCTACTAGTTTAATGACATGGTGTATTTATTGATGTACATAATGCAAAGTTACACTTCAGTTGAAAACAATTGTAAATGCTCCAGAGATCCTAATATACAAACATTTTAAACTTATATTGTTGCATAGAAAACATAATGACAGTTACAATTAAAGAATTATGGGTAAATGGCAAAATTGGTACATTTGGGGACGGTATTGTGTTTGGAAACTTATTTGGAACTTTTTGCAATTATGTTTTATAGGAGCATTGGTGCAGATATTGTGCACAGTACCTTTAAACATTGAGTTTAGTGATGTACAGTAATGTTGTGAGTTGTTTCTTATTCTTAATCGTCTATGTGTAATGTCAAAGCTGAAATTAATGTACATGCAAAGTCTAAAATGCATCACTGTGACAAATTTAGATTTAGGGCTAGTGTTACTGAGCTTCTAAACAACAAAGACACACTCAGTGTCATTACACACACTGTGTTATTTGTGTCTTTTATTTTCAAGAATAAAAAATTATTTTAATGAATTACCTGCATAGTATGAGTAAGCCTGGGAAATTCACTCTGCAATTCTGTA
>JBAJNP010007558.1:0-22302 GCA_036877545.1 Yasuhikotakia modesta | reverse complement strand
GGGGAACTTGCAGTGACTGGAGAACCCAGAGTGTGTATGCGGCAAACAGCACAAACCAAAGTTAAATTATGATGCATGATTAAATTGAGCCTGAGGTGCTTGTTTACAAGCTGCTGTTTGTAAAGGAATTAGTGATTACCTGCTGCGACTTGTAACAACCATGTAACGTAACAAACAGAAAACACACATGTAGAAAGAACCTTAAATAAGAGCAATTACTCTGTGAGATATAGGATTTAAAGCAGGGTAGGCGATATTTTTACTTTTTTTTGTTGTACTGGTTGAAAGTCTTCTTAAATTCCTATAGCAAACATTAACTAAAGTAGTTTGCATGTATTTGTATAAATGTTTCTTCTGTAAAAGATGTAGGACCATATGCTGTTCGTCCAATCATTGCATTTGGTCCAAACGTGTGACTTTGTAGAGCACTATCTTACACTTTCAAAGCTAGCTTGCTATTACTGGCCTCTCTGAAACTGCCTAGCATATATTTAAGTGTGCAAGGTACATGTAACACAAAAAGCTAAGTGCGCAGTTGTTTCAGCAGCAGATGTGAGTACTGTAGTCAAAGCCCCTCAGTAGTACACCTACATTTGGCTTTCTCTTCATCACGTCCTCTTGTTAATAAGACCAGCCCGACAATCAGGTAGTTGAAATGCAGCCCTTTGGACGTACCACCAAAAGAATGATAGATCACCTACAACAGATGAGAGGAAAAAATGATGCTCAATAAATCTGGTTAGATGCACATAAACATTAAGGGAAGGGCATACAGAGAAATCATCAAAATGACAGTGACATATTCAATTTAGTATATAATTATGACATGGTTTGTGCAATACTTGGTTTTGATTGGTCAAATATTTCTTTATAGCCGTTCTAGAATGTCTCCGTTATAGGCTGTTGTCCGTGGCAGCCACTCACCTATGCTATGCTTATTTCCCATCTCCTATAGCACCCCACGTCTTCTCACATAATCACATTATTTATTACTTTACAGCTCTTAATTAGTAAGTGTTATAAGAGGGTCTTATTCTCTTATAAGAAGTAAGAGGTTATTTTCTGATAGTCACTAGTTGACTATGTGATATTCCTAAACTGCAATGTATTGTCACAACTGAATAATCACAATACAATTGGCCTATACCAACAAACGCTGCAAAATACAAAAATATTATTGCAAAAAAACAATTCTACACAAAACACAAATTCACTCATTCTGGAATACAGGCATACCAGCAAAAAATTGTTTCGTTTTTAGCGAAACGATTATATTTTATATCATTATATTTCACAAAGTTACACAATAAAGAAAGTCATTATTTCCCAGCAGTACACTATCCCCAGATCTGCTGGTGTTCAGTGTTTAAGGAAGACAGACTGATGTTAGCTGTTAGCGGTTATCTCAGACCTTTGATTTCCACTGAGATTCACAGAAACATCTAACTCTTAAATGATGATGCTCCTCAGATACATATAATTCCATAAATTAGCTGACAATGCTTGGTTTAAAGAGGAGGCATTTAGTTTGTCTTCTACCAACACTGCCAAACTGCAACACATTACATGTACACATAATACAATACAATGCAATACACATATTACAAATAACGCAACGCATTATATGAAAATAAATCTAAGCAAAAACCAGTTAAAGTTATAAAGTATTGACAAGAAAGTTTGACAAGACACCATGTCGTACCCATAACACCACATACAGGCTACACCAAACTACAGTCTTCACCCCCCCCAGACACTTGCAGTCTAGCATTTTGCAGTGTACAAAACAAACATTTACTATGAATAGAGAAAAGGAGAGGAACATCGTATTCAGTGAAATTCAGTGAAGTCAAGAGTTGTACCAGAGTAGAGGCCTCAGCAGAGAGCTTCAGAGTGGCTTCTCCACACACACTGACACTGATAGATCTCCTGCCCTATGGTGCCAGGCTTGTTCCTCACGAATGCTGAGAAGCTGGTGCAGAACGAATATCTACACAAGTTCAGTAAGTTTGAGTCCATCTTGACTGACAGTTTGGAATGAAACTTGATGGTTAGCGGTTTATTATTAACTGATGCACACTTGACAATAAAGATTAAACATTTACTAAATACAGTATTTTGAATGTTTCCTTAAAAAAGTCTTTAACCCCAAGCAAACACACCTGCAATTTCCAAGCAGCTCTGAAGACATATAAAACCTTACAAGATTAGCTGTTTCAGAAGTCTTTGATGAGGTTTAGAGCTAAACTTTGAAGTACATTGGACTGGACACCTCTTCCTTAATTTTTGCCCTCATATATTTGCAGACAATAAAGCAGGTAATTTTGTCACTGGAGGCATTAAACCCTATCCAGTCTGTCAGTGAAACATCACCTCAGAGGCACTGAGACTCCAACTGTGATGCTCAAGTTAATAAAAATTACTGACCAACTGGTCAGTGCCTGCAAGTTAGAATTAAGTTAAGGTCTAGTTAATGAACACTGTTCATCTCCACAGTCCTTTAAGGAGTTGTCTGTGTACAGCTGGCTGCAGTTTAGGCCAGGAGGCTCTCACAACTCTATCTGAGGCTTGGAATAGCTGTAAATACTCGACTGCAATGCACAATTTACCATAATGTTGCAATGAGCACACAGCTTTCAGGTTAACATATGGCCCATTTAGTTGATGGTTTTGAATTGTAAAGTTTTATCTATATCCAGTCTGTTCTGGTTGGATACTGGTGTGCGTGCATCCATTTATTCCTTATAGCCTAAATAAGCTTTTTAATCAGGTCACTGTGTCCCCAGCATTGTAATAAATGTGTATTACTCATATATGTGTGTACGTGACAGCTAGTCATATATGCTAATGGATAAAGTTCTCTAAGACAGAATGGAAGCACATGTTGTCTAGTAACACAGATTGGTAGCCAGAAACAACAAACACAAAAAACATTGTTATTGAGAGCGACTCAAACTGCCTGACTCATGAATAATGTAACATGCTTCCGTAGCATGTAATCATTGCCCTTTGATGTCATACAAACACAGAGCGACTAAAAGTGTAGGTAATAATCTACACCGGCATTACAGGCGGTGACATGTGCAGAAGGGTGGTGGGAGGAAGAGATGGGAAGTGTTAAGGGATTTAATGAGGACGGGTGCTAAAGATCAGAGCGAAGTGTTGGGTGGCTCCGAGCCGAGTTCAGGGGAACTCATTTACTTATCATGCTGATGAAATGAACAGCTCTCATCAGAGGTTCCTCGGATGACAGATGCATAGCGAGATGTCACCTGCAGCCTGCGGGCTGTGGATTAATCACCCACGAGACCACAGACACTCGCTACCTTAAGGTTTTTACAACTTATGAGTGAGCACGTGACGTTAAGTGAATGCTACTTTGACTTTGAACCTTAGTAAGAAACTGTGAAAATGTGACCATCTCAACTAGCTGCCTTTCTGTGTGATTTTTGTTTATAATCTTTTTTTGTTATGGCCACCTGATAGCAATTAATACGTGGTCTAAATATATCTTTAGCAGAAGGTGCAGGGCCGTAAAACGTTCGTCCAATCACTGCATTAGGTTCCACTTGCCTATCAAACTGTGAATTTGCGTTTTGAAGGCGTGGCCTAATCTACTAATCTAATTGCCTACCCTAAATTATAACAGAAACAGATGTGAATTTGCGGTTGCTAGATGTCGAAAATACACCCTCAAAAGACTTATAAAACATCACAAGCTGTTTGGCAAGAAGTGGGATTACTCTTGTAACATCACTGTGGAAAAAATAAAAACAAACCTCCTGCAAGGTTGCATTATTTTCAATGAAAGAATTCTTCTAAAAGGATTATTTTGGAGTAAAGCCATGACTGTAAGTTCATAACAATACCAGTTTAATTATACTGTCGGTTTAAATGACTTCTTTTAATTGACACTAAAATGTCAAGGACACGTTGTCTCATCATTTCCGATAAACTGCTCTAAAGCGACTAATAGATTTGCTGGCATTACTCACTACTGAAACTACTGAAACTGGTTAAGAGCCACACGAAAACAAGGGGAACCAAAATAACTAGCCATGTTGGCTGGCAAAGGGTAGTTTCTATGACAACAAGTAAAATTACAAGTATACAGCAGACAGGTTCGTGATGCAAGAAAGGGACTTTTTAAAAGATCTGCTTTACAGAAAGACACCAGACTACAAAAATACAGGAGGCTAGCGGAGGGTCGCATGACATCATTGTTACAGACCCAGCTAAGTCATGGGAAGTTTTTAAATGTCAGAATCTTAGATGTGGACAGATGTGTTATCATAAAGCCCTTTTAATCCCACTTTGCCATCTTAAAGATATTTCAGTATTACAAATGCAGACCGCATCGTTCACTCAGTTAACATTTATATGTGACAGCCATTCAATTTCATCACATTTATCATGGACGCCATGCAATAGCCAATGTTATTTAAACTTATACAATGTAAATGACCTGTCAAATAAATATGAATGAAAATGCATATGACTATCATTGTTATTTAAGCCGTGGACAAAGCACAATAATGTCTGTGGACAGTATGTAGCATAGAGGAACACAGCAGCCTTAATGCCTCTGGGAAACAGCCAATGACTCAACGGCACAGTGCTGCTAACAGAAACAGTGGGAGGCTGGACGTGTGTTTCTCAGAGACAGATCATGATCCTTGGGGCTGTTTGAAGATGTTGAGAGTGGATTAAAGCTGGGCTCACCTCTGCAACCTTTGGTGGGACTCCATCGCCCAGAACTTCCTTGTAGAAGCATTGCTGGGTCATATAGGCAGACAGGCCACTGGTCCTCTTGAAGGCATCTCGCAGACGTTTGAGCTCCACATCGGTGACTGTGGACAAATAAAAGATTGGTGAAGGTCATTCTATGTGGTCTAAGTGAATTAACAAAGGTAATTCACACACCTACAGAATACAGTCTATTATCAGTAATATTTACAGTGTAACGTCAGCGTATAAAAGCACATCCATGAATGAGCTACCATGGATCTCCAGGAACTGTCATGTGTGCTAGAGAGCTTGAAGTCCAGCAGCGGTAATGTCTCAACATTAAATGTCCAGAAAACAAAATCTGAAAATATCCCATTTGCAGAGTTATTGTGGTGTAATTGGGGTCTCTTGTCCCTGACCCTGTTATAGACGTGTCAGACAGAACAACGCTGTGGTTTATGGCCTCCTGAAAGTGTCTGGGGTAAATACAGGCTGCAGGGGCAGTGATATTTGAAACATGAGTGTGTGTGTGTGTGTGTGATGAAAGCGCATCAGCTATAGTCCCACTGTACCACTATAACTCAACATGCTCTGAGCTTGTAAAAAATGCAATGGCAATAACTTTTTAAAAGTTTGTTCAGCAGCTATAACTACTGTTCTCCACACTAAACACTCATTCATGGCAGGACAATAAAGTGATGAGTCCCTGTGAACCTATGAAACTCAGAAATATGATACTAATTACAGCTGTAGTAAAGTGATTGATGCACAAATGCCTCGTGGCTAAGGGAATGCAGGTTCGATTCTGGCCTGCATCATGTCACAACACCCCCACACACACACTACCCAGTCTATTACCTCCTGTCCTAAATAATACAGTATGCCTATATATTAAGTCTATTAAAAATACAAAGAGTTTATTAATAAATGAATAATTAAAGTACATATTCAAAGACTTTTTTTACAGCTTTTTGTTCTGATACTAAAAACAAATCCTGAAGGACTACTTTCTGGTACGAACACTGTGTACGACGAACACAGCTTAGAAAGTACCACACAGGACTCGACACTAAAGACAGCCAGATGATCCAGAACCAATGTGAGAGAGTTTTGTATCAGTCCAATCCAGTACAAAGCTATAACACTGATTGTTTAAAATTGTGAGATTACACCTCCACAAGAAACAGACATACTGCCACACTTTCCCACACCAAGTCCTACTCCTCTATGAATGTTCAGTATGAATCCTCATATCTGTACCTGTGTTAATTGAATTTAGCCTGTGCTTTATTCTGATTGGTTGGTTGGTGTCCAATGCTACAGAAAGTTGCTATTGAAACTCCTTGGAAGAAAAACTTAAGGAATTTATCAGGAAAAAAGTGAGAAGAACACTGAATAAAAGCCTGTGAGCTGCAGTTTCAAGGATCTAGAGCACAAGATTAATAAAGGTTATTAATTAAAACGGCTACACGTGCAAATGCCTTTAGCACTGTGCTCATAAAATCCTACCCCATGTTTCTTAGATGGTAATAAATAAACAGAAACCACCAATTCACAGACTGCTTGATCTGACACCACCACCTCAAGAATTTAATAGTTTATAACCAAAACAAGAGCAATTGAAGTTCTGTCAAAGCCTTCATAATACCAGGAAGCAAAAGGATATTTTGCAGTGTTAAGATATGAAGACAGGAAACAGCCTCTGGATATTCATAGACGTTGCACAGTGAGGACCATAAAAGATCGCCTGAGAAAGCAGTTTGGAGCTCAAGGGGTCATAAAAATTCCTCTGGACTGAATGAAGGTTCTTGATTTTCTAACAAAGCAGAAGAAAACCCTTAATCCCCAGATGACGTCCGTTCTCCCAGGTCACAATCTATACAGAAGGGCAGTCTGCTGAGGATAAGCTGAGGTAGGTCAATGAAATCCTTCTGTTTATGGCGATAAAGATGCACAGACATGGCTGTGGAGTAGACCAGTGGTTCCTGACTCAAGGGACCCCCCATTGTCAACAATAATATTGTTCCCTCAACAATAACACATTTTTAGAACTAGAAAGATGTATTCACATTTTCAGATTCACATTTATCCAAAGCGACCTTATGGTATATATTTGTATCATCATTTGCTCCCTTACATTCAAACCCACAACCTTTATGCTGCTACTGCCTCTTTGAAATTTCTCAACCGGGGGCCAAGGGCCACTGGGGGCCTCAAGATGAGTTTAATTAACACTGGAGTAGACCACTGCATCTGAGATGTTTCAGAGCTAACAGGTTGGTGAAGATACACTAACATATCTCCAAGTTTCTGAAGACATTACATTTTAATACACCTGGAGGAATGTGACTATTCTGTTTAATGTTTTGTGGAAGAACATCAAAAGCGGGTGACAATGTTTCTAATGTATAAACACAATTATGGCACCAGATGCTTCACAGTAGATGTGGTGACAGTGATTTAATCGCAGCTTAATGCAGCAGACTTTTTTGTGTAAATGCAAAAGAACCGTCTCCTAGTCTCGGGTCATCGCTGGACAATTAACTGGATAACATTTGGCATTCTCACACCGCTTCTTCTATAGATGCTAAAACGTTATTAGCAAATCCTAAGACCTCACAGGATATTATTTGGAACGAAAGCACAACAGAGAGGCTATTAAAACATCAAGCATCAATTATATAAACAATTTACTACTATTAAATCACTGAACATCTCCATAATAATTGTACTGGCTGATCGGTCCCTGGGTACGAGGAAAGGGGATAAAGAACAACTAAATTCTTTTTCACCAAAGCCTTAATCTCAGTCAAAATGTCAGAAATACCTTCACAGTGAGTGAGCAGGTCTCCTTCATTTCAAAGGCTGATTAAAAAAGGCTGATTCTATGAGCCACAGAACTTACAGACAGCAGAGAAACCTAAATTCTCAAATATTCTCATATTTTCTTCAATAACATTGTCTACCTACTCCATCCATGTTCATTTACATTCCTCTCCAAAACAGTACTCAATAAAAACAACAATGAATATAGAAGCTTTCAAGTAATATGGAGGAACAGATTCGGTGGCGTTCTTATTACCATAATGAAAAACGGGGAAATGTGAATATCTTCGTGCTCTGGGGAATTCAGTGACAGATCTGCTCTTTGAAATTTCACAGTGGCAGACTGCAAGAGCATTCACATGCTTTTTTATTTCTCCTTCCCCACATCCAGTCACTGTGTGTGAGAGAGAGAGACATAGAGAGAGAGACACGGAGAGAGAGTTATTGAGAGTCATAGAGAGAGTCATAGGGAGAAAGAGACCTAGAGAGAGAGAGAGAGAGAGAAAGAGAGAGAGTGATCCATAACACTCCCAGTTACTCTATGATGGAATTCTGCAGGAAACACTGTATCATACCGTAAAACTAATTTCACTACTACCTAGAAACATGACCTACTTTAAGTTCCCAGTAGTTCCTCCAATGTGGGTCTATGGGTGTAGGCAGGCTTTTATTGTAGAAAGACCGCCAGACCGAGCAACTAAGGCTACTCTGAACCTTGCAGGTAAGCAGCATAAATAAACATGAATTGCTATAGTAAAGACTTAATTATTTTGGCTGGATGTGATGGCCCATAACCTCAGAGGGCCCTCGCTGAGCTGTGTTAGGAGCCACAGACTAGGAGACGGTGTTGACAGGTGGCTACAGATAACAGGCTGAGACACTAGAAGCCCCTTCATAATACAGAACAGTATTGTATGCACAGCCCTGAGAAACTCTTCAAAGATAAGCACTGGAGTGTAACCACAAACGAAAGAAGCTAGAGTAATTTAATGGATGTATCTTCACCTCTTTCAAAATGTCACAGCAATCTTAAAATAGCCTCACAATGATGCATTTAAAGAAATAGACAAAAAAAACCTGTCACAGTTTAATGTGTCATAATTTATACTCTTTCGCTTACACTTCTGAGAGCTTTGTTGAGGCTATTAATGCAAATCATAAAGAACTGACATTATATCAAACCCATCCAGCCATGTTCATTAAATTGTCTCTTTGTGTGATCTGAAGAAGAAATAAATGGATAGTTCACCCAAACGTGAAAATTCTTTCATCATTTACTCACCCTCTTGCCATTCTAAAGCAGTAAAAAACCCACACAAAAATATATTTTGGAGTATGTAGGTAAACAAAGGAACTGTGGCACCCAAAGGCTTCCATTGTGTGGATACAAAACCACAAAGACATTTCTCAAAATATCTTCTTTTGTGTTCCACATAAGAAATAAAGTAATACAGGTTTGGAATGACATGAGGGTGAATTATTTAATTGAGGAGAGTCTATTAAAACAAACAAACAATAAAACACTAACGTAAATGCCATTTCTTCTTAACACACTCTTACTGTGATGATGCGATATCAGTAACAAAAGCTATGGGACAGAATGGCACATAATGCTGCAATATATGTTCTATTACAGTGTGGGTGCAGCTGGAACAATCAGGGTAATTCCACCTCTCCTGATGGCCAGCTATCTCCCCAAGCCCACCAACACACATACACACACAAGCCCACACACCAGGACACACTCACAAACCACTGTTGTTGAGCGCAAAAGGAAGACGACACACAATGTTTTTACTCATTAACACAATCCAGTGACTCACATCCTCACCGGTCCATGATATCTGTAAGATAAATATCTTAAATCTGCAATCTGTAATATTTTTGATTTAAAATAAACAAAATTTTTGTGTTCAAAACAGTCACTATATCTTACTCAGATTTACAAGAGTGTCTAGTTTGTAATAATGATTTCGAATTTATGGTGTACAATATCTGACGCCAACCTACCTTTAAAAATATAAGTAAGCTGCAATTTTATTTTATTCAAACAGAGATGTTGAATTTATGGAATACAGCTTTAAATTCATATACGCTATAGATTGGGTCAAAATGTAAATCTTGGCCTGTGGTTTCCAGGTAAGGGCAACAAAAATGCAAATAATGCTTATGCAAAGCAACAGCTAAATTCTGCTTATTCATCAAGGTGGGGAAAGATAAACATTGCTGACATGCTCTCAGGTGTTACATTCTCAGGTGTTAGGCCTGTATCTGCTCAGCCACCTCTAAACAGACCATCAGATAATGACACACACAAACAAAACCTCCATCATGGTCTGTCAGCCTGTTCACTACTGCCAGACTACAGCGCTACCCAGACTTCAGTTTCGCAAACCTATATTGGTTATCATCAACACACCTGAAACACAGCCTGTGGTCAGTAAGCGGTTACACCTACAGGTGATCTGCCTGCTAGAAAAATTCAGGTGGTTATACTGACTGTAATACATTCTGGATCCAATTATATACATCCAACCCAAACACCCACAGCCATGACACTCAAAATATATTCCTCTTGCACAATCTTCCACAAAAACCAGATGTACAGTTTTGGTATTGAGAAAGCACAGCCAACACACTTTAAAATGGTTAAACCACGTCAGAGATGAATTTAAACAATGTCATTTTGCAGTGCGACACAGCCAACACGTCCAACTACTGTAAAAAAGTGCAAAGATAAAGGCAGCTGACGGGAACTGTCATAAACTCAACATGTCAGTGGCGCTTTATCTCCACAAGTGATCACAAAAACAGTTTAACTAGTTCTTAACCATCATGAACTACACACCTGCTATTACCTGGTGGGTCTGTGTATAAATATCAGATAGGGTCCGAATAAAAATCGTCTTATCTTAATGTAAAGGGTTTAAAAACACAAGTGAGAGAAACAGATTGCACTTCCAAGTGTAACACTTCCACTTGCTTAGTAAGACAGAGCTGATAAACTGCGATCTATGGATGGGCGCATAAATAACGGGGTGTTGGGAAATGTTGACAGATTAGTGAAATCTGTTTATCACGCTGGACGGTGTGTCGCTGCAGCACCCAGATTAGTTACACATCCATTCAGCTCTTCGTTAGACGTTAACTGGTTCTGAAAACTGAGTTAACTGGCTAGTTAGACAATGTTATGGCATTATAGGCGCGTGCGAGGTCTCGAGACGTCAACGATGCCAAGAAAACCTGCCCTGGAAGACAGCTCACAAGGAAACGGTCACTGACCAAAACATTACAGCGAAACACATCAATAACACAAAGACAAGCCCAAGCAGCCCCACCTTCGTGCCCCCAAGCCCTTCACTACAGCTACTTGGACGCGAATGGACGCATAACACCTTTGTGAAATGACAGGTTGGATCTTGTTAGCTGACAGGAAGGGTTAATATGCGGGCTTAACTAGCTGGCTATCGCGGCTAACGCTAGCTTAGCGCAGCCGCGGATCTGACCGACCGCCGATAATCGCTAAATCTCAAACCTCTTACCTCTTTTAACGGCCTCGTCATACGAAAGGAAGCCTATCCGTGACTCTTTGGCGCCCATGGTGCCCTCATTTCATGGCAACGGTTAGAAATATGAACAGCGACCGGTGCCTGTTGCCTTGTTTTCCGTTGTTTTTTCAGTCTTCCTATCAAGTCAAGCGGCGGAGTTTTGCGTTATCAACGCGTGACGCGTCTCAGCGCCGACGCCTCCATACTGGGTCACGTGACTTCTGTCTAATCAGGGCGCAGGGGGCGTAATGGGGGGCGGAGCTGTCATGCAGTTTAATGTTATTTCTGCACTGCATGTTAAATTATAGTGTGATGGCGAGGTGTCAGTATATATATAAGTATAAATCATTTAAAGATTAGATTTTGGGGTTTACTATCATTTTGACCCCAACAACTTAAAGACGAACGTATTAAATGTGTGTTTGTTTTATATGGTACCATTTGGATATGTGGAAATTTCATTAATTCCTATTAAATCATAATTGAATGTAACTGGTTTAACCCTTTTAAACGCATAATGTTTGGCGCCCCCATAAGGCATCTGGGGTTTTTGACGGGCATAAACTTTGGGTAATAAAACAGAAGAAATAGGGCTAGTATCCAGGTGGATTAAAA
The DNA here is from genome assembly GCA_036877545.1 of Yasuhikotakia modesta. Classification (NCBI taxonomy): domain Eukaryota; kingdom Metazoa; phylum Chordata; class Actinopteri; order Cypriniformes; family Botiidae; genus Yasuhikotakia; species Yasuhikotakia modesta. The sequence goes on along the minus strand of JBAJNP010007558.1, from coordinate 10,585 downwards.
TGTACGTGTGCAAAAATATTAAACTTACTAATACTAAAAAAGACGCTATTGACTACTACATCTACACATTTTTTCCCAGTGTTATTTAGGACTGGGTTTGAAAAGCAATGAATGGCATTTTTGAGTGTATCCTGCCATCTACTGGAACATGCTTAAGGTTTCGTCAAATTGAGTGTTTGCTTTTTAAAGTTTATTGTTTTGAGCAGTAGCAATAATAAAATGTTTGTTTTAAAGGATTTTCATGTTTTTAAGAGATTTTCATTAGTTATTTAGTGATTCCTGATGGTTTTTAAGATGATAAAGCTATTACATTAATATTATACAATGTTTTTATATTAATAACAATATACTATTATTATGTACTATTATATACATATAATAGTGTATTATATACTATTATGAAGTATATAATAATATACTTTATACAAAATGTTTAACCATGTTTAAAATTTGCACCTAAAACCACAGATTTTTCAAGTTGCATCTTTGACCTAAGACTATAACTATGACTCTACGGTAAAAAAATATCTCCAAAGGTGCATTATGTTGAATATAGTCTTTTATTCTCAATGTTTTTGATCAGCCATCAATTCACTCATACAAGCTTGTTTTTGCTGGGACACATTCATTCAGGTCACAGATTTTCACACTGAGAACCAAATAAAAGAAAAAACATGTAAAGGCAAAAGAAAATAAAGCAATTTAATACTTAGGAAGTAATATTGCTCATTAATGTCTATATGACAACTCTATGTTTTTTGTGTGAGTTAAAATTAATTACAGAGTTTCACAATAATGGATACAATTGAGTTTAATAACGTTTGGTGGTTACAGATGTACAACGTACAGCAGACTTTTCTGAGGTGTGAGTTACATACAGCCAATGAATAAACCCTACAGGTGTCCAAGCAGAGGCTCACTGTGGCACAGGTTAACCATTACAGGTTTCTATAGTAACAATCAGTTTTAATGTTATTCTTTTTAACACAATCACTTTTCTCTGTCATCAGACCCTTTTAAAAACACTGTGTTCTTGTGTGTTCCAAACGGAAAGCAAAATCAGAGCTCACTTTCACTTCTGGGTTTTGTTTGTACAATTTGTAAGGTCCCTATCAGGGCTCCACTGTGATGCCAGATCAGGTTGGGAAATCATAAACACACCGACCAAATCACAGCCTACCGCAGTGAAAGCAAACACAGGTTGCAAAAATGAATGTCTGAGTACTTCATTCAGGTCAATAGCTTTGTTAAAAAAGGCCTTTCTGTATCAGTTATCAATGCAGTGAGAGCTCTCTCATGCAGTGAGCATTCTTCATTGTTAGCAGTCCCTTTAAAACCAGTAACTACAGTTTCCAACTCGCAGGGCACATTTAAAAATACATGCAGGGTTTTACTGACTCTCAAATTCAACAGCTGCTTTAAAGTATTTTTTATAAGTTTTATTAAGTTGTTTTAAATGTAAGTTTTATTATGTATAACCCAAGTCAACATGCCAATTGTCTGTGTGATTTATATACATATTACATTTTGCTGTTGAGGACTGTGGCCCTGACAGAGAAATTCTTTGGATTAAATCCACAATTTCTGCATTTTGGTGGCTGTTCCAACACCACACTTGAATTGCCACTTAAAGTTGACATATGAGCCCTTAAATCCACATTCAGAAACGCTCAGACCTACATTGTAAATTCATTCAGTACACACTATGCTTGTTTCACAGATGAAGTTTATAGTGTAGAAGCTCTTAAACTTATATTCTATATCCTCCGATACAACAAATCCACTAATTGTCCATTTACTGTAATCAGTCAATTAAAATGCACTTATAAAGTTTTCAAAATCACAGTTTATTTGTTACAATATGTGTTTATCTTTCTGCCCAAGGCAAACTGCTTTCCTTTTAGTTACTTGATTCCCCTGCTATCTCTAGTACTGTAGAGAACAACAGAAATCAAGTTCTTCAACATCAAATCTACACGTTACAATGCAGGGACATCTAAAGAGTGAAGTGGCTGAAATTTTGAAGTCTACGTTTACAAGTTTAAATGGTCTAAGCTAAAGCAGTGCTGTGTTGGAAAGCCACAGGTGGAGGCCTGGCTATAGCAAGGCTGTAAGCAGATCCCCACCAACTGAGTCCATTAAAACTAAGGCTGGGACTTCAGCTTGAGCTGCAAAACATTACCATCACATACTAAACTGATCCGCAACAGCACCGGGCCTGCAGATGAAAAACAATGAGTTCTATGAAGTGTGGAACCTCTGGACAACACTTTAGATAGTGAGTCTGTATTTTTGCACTAAATCAGCTTGAAACTTCTTCTAAACTTTAATTACAGCAAAGTCATTGTTATGTACTTGTGTGGACACTTATCACAAAGGCAGTGAAATAAGTTACAAGGAGTGAATCTGGAGAGAAGCTCACTCTCACTGTAGTATAACGTGGACAGAAACTCTGTCCACTACACAAACACGTGTTGAATTACACCCCTTGCGCACAATACCCACAATCCTCTTTGTCTGCCCTGCAGGGGAGCGTTTACACAAAGACAGGTGCTGTGCTCAGCGCTTTTCTCTGCGTGTCCAGTCAACTGGCAGCGGGCCAAGGGTGTTAATCACTGCCACCCGGGGCTGAGCTCTGAAAGTAACCTGGTCCCATATGTACCCTAAACCCAGCTTATTACGTGTGTATGCGAATGCGTGTTATGTAATAAACCTCCACTCTAAAGCCAGCTTTACATACTTGCCCCGCCCTCTCTATTCACTTGTTATGGCATAAGACGTTAGTTATGGTCTCACACTTGTTATTATTAACAGAAGTCGTTTTGGCTTATCCATTTGCAATGTTACACCCACAAATTACATTGTAGCATACCTTGCATATAAATTATTGGCAGTTTAAAATAAGCTATGTCAGTACTAAAGGAATACAAAAACCAGAAGAACTTAAAACATGGTATCTAGAGCAACTGGTCCATAGATTCCACACATGACATTAATTATTTAAAAAAACAAAAGCAAAAAAACATAATGGTCCATCGTGTAACATGGCTGGTCTTGTTTTCCAAAGCACACAGGTAATCCTTAATGCACAGCTTTGCATTACATAAAGTCAAGCTCTAATCCTCAGGTTAATGGGGACATGCATGTCCACAGTTTCTCCATTCATTTACAGGAATGATGGAAATTCTCCCATCCCATCTCATTCAGTGGGTGCTGCACCAAACATTTCCTCCACAAAACAATAATGCAGTAATAAACAAAGAAACTTTTCCTGTAGTGTGGAGCATCTCTCCTTCAGATACAAAACAAATGCAAATAAAACTCCCAAAATCAAATTGCGGTGAAACAAAAATCAAACTGCACTGAAGCTCTTTTTTTAGGCCACGCCTTTTTCTTATTGAAGTCTGCTTGAAGTCAAAGAAACGGTTTGTTTGAACAACTTTAACGAATCGTTGCTTATATATCCATCAAATGAGTGATAGCATGGCTGGACACGCGCCATTGTTTTTGTCCCATTGTAAGAAGATCGAATGGGGCGGGGAGAGAGCTGCTGGTAAAAGTTAACTGTCGGTCCAATCAGAGCTTGAGAAAGTCAAGGTAATCACAAGCCCCACCCCTTCTTGACTACAGGTAAATGAATCACGATGAATGTGTGTGAAAATAAGGGTGTGTGTGTACATCAAGTTGGGAGGTGGTGGGCATCCTGGATGTTAGCCCAAGCAGGGTCGTCCGGCTGTGTGGCTCTGTGACAGAAGAAAAGACTGAACCACCTGCTCTGTGGCCTGAGGGCTTGTGTTGACGTCCTCCAGCGCGTCCGCTACTGCAAACTGCCTGTCCCTTAAACGGTTCCAGTTGGACAGAATGTTGTGGTACTCAAAGACCTTCTCATAGTTTCCAACAGAGTTGTACAGTTTTATGAGGCCTCTGTAGTCATACTCTAGTCCACTGTAACCCTCTCCGAACAGCTTCTTGCCTGTAAAAAAAAAAGAATTTGACATTTTATCTATACTGAACAACTGACAGAAAAAGTGTGTGTTGGAGTGCTTATATAATTGGGTCAAAACTACAAAGGTAGTATAAAATTACCCACAATGCATTACAAAACAAAAACACTAGTGTCTCTCACCAATGGCGATGGAGCGCAAGTAGAGGCGCTCGGCGTCATCATATTGATTCATGTCATAGTTGTAAAGTGAGGCCAAGTGTCCCACAGACAGAGCCACCTCATAGTCCTCCTGCCCCAACAGCTGCTCCTTGATCTGTATGGCCTTGATGTGCATCTCCTCTGCCTCCTGCATTACAAATCCCACCATGAAAGTTTGGTTAGCACAGAGACCTCAAAAGCACTGTGTTCAGTTTGGCTTGCACAATGGATAAAACACATGGCTTAAGCAAGGATCAACTGGTGCCAAATTATTTGCTTTGTAGGCATGGCAACCTTCTAATGGGTTTACTAAAGATAGCTCACTCAGAAATTACAGTTCTAACAAACTTTACTAGTTGAAACTCCATATTACTTTCTTGCAGGCAACAGAAATGAACTTTTGTAGTCACTCTTATCCAGCTACAACTAATGTGTACTGAGCTTTTGTATAGTGTAAGAAGACTCTTGTCTTTAAAGTTTTCTCAACAAAATTGGAAAGGCATGAGGATAAGTTAATGAAAATAGACTTTACACATTTGGTTAAACTCTCGCCTTAAGATTCAGAATGATTAACAACCTTGAATTTGCGCATTGATTGGTAGAGGCGGCCCAGATTGCCGTAGTGTTTTGCTGTCTGAACGTTGAACTCCCCAAAGGCTTTTTTGGCCAACTGGAGGGAAGAGAGGTGCAGATCATGGGCCTCCTGCAGGAGACGCTCCTCAGTTTCCTTGTTATGGCAATCGATGGCGATCTCCTCCAGGATGAGTGCTGGAGATTGAACATCAAAAATTCAAGTATTTAGTCAAAAATAACCTCAAAGGATCCAGATAAAAATGGCCTCCTACACCATCATGGTCCATTTTTATGTCGTCTTTCCAGAAATGCAGCTGTGAATTAGGGAAGTTATTAAAGTGTTTGGAAGTGCTGGTCTCACCTTTCACCCTCTTGGATGAAGCCAGCAGCAGATGGTCTTCAGGAAGAATGTGAGTTATGATGTCTATGGCACGTTCTGCATGGAATCTACCAGCAAAATTCAAAGTATGACATGGGTACATGTTATTCAGTAAACACTTCCATGAAAAACAGAGGAATATAAAAAACACTAACAGAACGGCTTAACCGTGTTAAGGGTTAGGGCAACTACTGGGTATTATGCAATGTACTCGCATTTTGGTAAACCAACCACCCAGTGGACAAATAAAATGGTATAAAAGTTCATACTGGGTTACTTGCAATTCAAAATACTGCCCAGACTTAGAATGAATACACCAATGTGGCATCTCAAAGAATTGACTCATGGCACCAATTAAATGAATCATATTTTCACAGCGTGCCTTATATAAGGAATGTTTGTTTTCCAAGATGTCTCTCTTTAATAAAAAGAGCCTATGTTATTTTCGCAGTTATTTCGCCTATGACCTAGTATGTATCGTTTACACACCCACGTGGCACAAACATCAACATTGAAAATAATTTTAACAGAAGTTTCTAACCACAAAACAAGACTGAGATACTCTGAGATACTCACAGTGCGTTGTCGAATTTACCAGAGCTGTACTGATGGACGTAGGATGAGTACGCCAGGTCCTCATGAGCAGTGGCCACGTGGATGTTCTTTCCTCCAAATACTGACTGCCGAATATCCAGTGCAATCTAATGGAAGAACAAACCAATGACTAAATCCCTGGAATCTATCAATTGGGAAAATAATACTTTAGGGAACTATGGGAAGGGACCCACAGATTAAGTAACACTTGGCTCACCTGGTAAATGGCCACCGATTGACAGATGTTATCCACATTTAAAAGATAAAACCCATAATCTAGTAGTGTATCTGAATATTTTGGGTGCTTGTGTCCAAAATGTTCCCTGAAAATAAAATGGGGTAAAGCATAAGCAATTTATCATTGTTAAACTGAAAGATTTCAACATCGCCCCATTTTTAATGGCACAACACATGACCGATATCTTACCGTGCCAAAAACACTGCATGTTTTATCAACTGTTCAGCTTTCCTGAACTCCCGTTTAACAACACAAGCCTGCGGGGAGCAAAGAGGACATTTAAATCAATCAATCATTACTTAATGTGACTACGGAACAGATGTTTACACAAATACTTAAACATGCATGGCTTTTGAATAGAGATGTGTACAGGCACTGATTTTCAGAACCAACTCAGTTTAGTATCCCAAGCAAGCTCTTAATTTGATTTCAAATTCAATCTGACATCAATTCATTTTCGTTACAGTGTGAACAGGCCCGTTTCAATTGTCACTATTATTCAATACTTAAAGTATCAACGCATTTACCCAGCCCTAACTCAATGACTGACATTAACTGACATTAACAAGACAGTTACTAACCTTAGAAGCTTGTCTGAGAACATCAACTACCACTTTCACTGGTAAACCAACTGTGATCTCCCTCATAGCCTCTATACACCACCTATATGCCTAAAAAACACAAGCAACAAACAGTTTAGCTGAAGAAAAGTCATTCTCCAAACAGCTTCCTAATGTTGAATTAGGATACCAGAAACTTACTTCATCATAGTGGCTTTTGGCAAACAGCAGGGCACAAAGTTCTCCATACAGGGCAGCCTTATTGGCCTGATGGCCGTGTTTGGCTAGTTTGTCCATATAAGACTGGGCTAGTTTAAAGGTCTCTTCCCCCAGGTGGTATTTGCAGTTGCCATTACGCACATGAAGTAACCTGGGAAACAAAGTAGCGTGTTGTCTAAGACTGTGGCTCCACAGTAGCAAGATAAGAGATTTAAATGTATTTAACTGGAGGTTATGAACATATTAAGAACCAAGCTACTCTTCATAGACCCCACCTCACGCAGCACTCCACCGCACGATACCAGTGAAGAACTTCATCGTGTAGAGTGCACAGCTGAAGACACGACAGGAAGACCTTCTCAGCATCTCCATACCACCCAGCGTCCGATAAGAAGCCACCTAAGACAGAAGCAGAACGTTATTACAGCCATCAGTGTGTCAAACAGGTTTAAGAAGAGCGATTCACACTTACACACCTAATACGAATCCGAACTGTATAGCTTTCTCCTTCACATGGGCATCTGACTCTGCAATGTATGAACACCGACGACTGAAGGAGTTGGCCAGGACTGAAGCCACCTTCACACCATGGTCCATCAAAGCCTGGAAGCAATGATGTAGGAGATGCCTGTGGAAGGAATGCAAATTTAATCTTCATAAATGATCAGGCTTCCATGAATTTATTTTGGTAGCTTAACTTACAGAGTTTAAAGGTAAGAGTTTTATATATACCTGCCCTGGCAACATTTTATTTGCCACTGAAGCAAACATGCAGTACTTTGTAAATACATATTTTGTAAATACAGTGCCCAAAGCTTTCATTCTAAAAACAATTTACACAAACCGTTTTTAATTAAATGTTATTTAAAACAACATTTGAAATTAAAGCAATATCAACTTTTTAACGTTTACATCATTAAATCTGACATAAAACCCAAGTCTTCCTGGTCTAGAATATGAAGCCACATGTGAAGGTCTAAAGTCCACAAAATAAAATGATTAAACCATTTATGAGGCAGTGATGTATTTACACAGGAATAACAATTGCATGTAATGTGTATCACACACTTTCCATTTTGATAACAGTCACCGTCTGCGTCTATTTGTGAGACATTGGCCAATTGTCATAACAACAGCAAACACACACGACCCCTGTGCTTTATTTTAACTGTGAGCTGGACAAATGCTCCACATGGGAGGTGTTAAACAGTGCTTGTTTCCAATAGCATCTCATAGCATGAGCGGTGCTTCTTTGAACTGCTGCATCATGTTAAAAATAGATTAAAATTCAGAACATTTTTTCTCAATTTTGTAGCTCTGTGTTTTTGAATGCAAAAACTCATCCTTTAAACTCCTGTCAATAGATGTCAGAGCTGAAACAACGGGAATTTTCACACTTTTTTCAGCCATGACACAATTATCAGCAAATGCAGATCTCAAAATGATAGGGTGGTGGATGTATCAGTCTATCAAATCTACCAAGTTTGCTCAGTATTGACAATGAAGACCGATGAATTTGAATCATCGGTCAAAACACACACACACACACACAATGCTAACAGTGAAACTGTCAAATACCTTTTGTCAGAGGCCCTGAGGACTTTCGCGAAGACCTCCAGTTCACAGAACTCCCCTCCCAGCTGGCAGAGCCGGCCTTGCTGGTAAAGCTGGAACATATGAAGTAACGTGAGCTTGCTGACCCCCATTGTACATGTGACACAACAAAGACAAGTCAGGCTTTCCCTCGGGAGAAGCGCAAAATCCAGAACACCAAGAAAAGCAGACATAGTAGACAGAATGTACAATCAGGATAAGTTTGCACAAGACCAGTGTGTGTGCCAACCTCTTTTATTTTTTTCCAACTAAACATTGTGTCTGTTTTACATCTGGTATCAAACAGCAAATGTAAGCATGTGTTTTGCTAAATGTGACTTCTGGCTTGAATTTAAAGAACAACAGAAGACATAATGTAATGATTAAACAATTAAAAAGCCTTACAAAGGGAGCAACTTAACCCGAGTCTTCCATTTGCAGTATCCACTATTATTCTCAAAGCGAGGCAAAATCCCATGAGAATTTACATAAGTTTGATTAGATAAGTTTACAAACTGTGCAGACAAAAACCACAATCGTGTCAATAACAATTACTCTGTTACAGCCTTTTAAAGTCTTGTCAAATCTGTTTGTTTTGTGATTTGAACATCAGCTATGAATATAATGGTTTAACTACGTCTATTAAATGTGGTATCAAAGAATATTTAATTTGGGTTTTATCTATCCAGAAAAGCAGATTTCCTGACCTTGTCAAAAATCTTTTACAAACCTTTATCATTAATCATCTTTCCTTTATAGTTCTGTATACAAAACAGTGGGATTGGTCTAATTGCATTGATATATAATTGCCACTTTAAATATCAGAAAATGTGCTTTAAAAAAATAAAGTTCAAGTTAAACAGGATAAACTAAGTGTCCTTAATTCACTTTATTCATATTGGACTGACATCACAAAACCAGCTATATTTTACTTAACATCACATCACAATAATGTCAGAAGTAACTGTTAATGTGAACATTAATCTTTTCCCACGGAAGTAAAATAAATGAAACTATACATGATATATAAAAGTAAATATCTATAAATGTCAACTGGTATAAACACGTTTATTCGATGCAATTAAACATTTTGGCTTAAATACTCCCGTCATTACATTACGTGCATTTTTACGAGTAGCAGTCAAAGGTAGATATTGGGTGAAGCAGTAAAGTGTTGTTACAGTGTTTATGATTTACTAGTTTTGAACCATGATTTAAACCCGCTGTACAGTGAAAGATAGGCTAGGATAACTGGTTCATATTCGATCACATTAATCTCAACGTGTCATATGGAAACACTAAGTCACCCTTTATACAGCAGCCGTGCTATTACGCCGTCATTACCATGCTAGCGTTTTATCTCTTCAGCAATTCTCTGTCAGGCTGCTTCAGTTTTTGTTAGCTGACCTGCTAGTAAAGAGTGTCATTTTTTAACGTTCTCGTAATGTTCTTCATCGGTTCGTTCCCCGTCTCTTACCTTGTAGTACACATCAAACTGTATGTTTTCAGGCAGGGAGCGGATGTCCCGTCGCGATCGGCCGTAGTTATCGACCACGGCTGAGATAGCGGTGTTGTACAGGGTCTCAGGGATCCATTCCAGCTCCACCGCGGCCATATTGTTTTCTTTCACTAAACCCGACCACAGCCCCCTCTCCCACTCCTACTTTCACCTCCCTCGCTACCTGATCGAGGTGAAACTCTTTACTCTGGTCTTCCTCATGCACCCCTGCAGCTGTACGCGCTATTGGTGACCGAAACGAACTGTTATGATTGAGAACACAACCCTGAGGTTATGATCTCATGTTTAAAGCTCATCCCCGACAGAGATGCCCCGCCCCTTCTTTGACGCTGTAACGATGACGTAGCACTTGACTGTAGTTCAACACACGGGAGGACGACCGTAAAAAGTTAAAAACATTATTTCATACTAACTAGTACTATTAATAACATAAATATATACTAATTAATTCTAACTACAGTTGTAATATAATATAATTTATATTTATTCATTTGCTTTTATCCAAAGAGACTTGCAGTGAATTGAAGGTATACATTTTTATTAGTAGTAGTAGTACTGGTGTCTCCTGGGATCGAACCCACAACCTTTGCGCTGCTATATAATACAATATAATAAGTTCTATATAATATAATAGATTACAATATAATATAATGTTAATGATTCAGTTTAAATAGAGACACAAGACAGTTAGACACAAGAAAGTTAGTTGGTGGGTGTCACCTACTCGCCATTATTAAAATCAATTTTGCAGTACAATAGTCTTCAA
>JBAJNP010007557.1:0-22313 GCA_036877545.1 Yasuhikotakia modesta | reverse complement strand
GGAAATATAGACTAAAGAGTTTAATTAAGAAGATCTGTGTTATTGAGCTTGATAATTTACCATGAAGACCTTTATGAAATTGGATTTGCATGTACATTTACTCAGCATGCTGGCCAGATTAACAAATGCCAAGGTGCTAATTAGCAAAATGTGTCCTAGAACTGAGAAAGCATGCAAAAAGCTGTTAGTGAGGAAAAATGAGGCTGCAGGCTATTGGACCTGTTCTTTTACACACACACACGCACACACACAGTCACACACAGAGTCGTTTAGGCAGATATGATGTTATTCTCTGCAGTCTTAATGTCAACTTATTTTGAGAAAGGGAGGAGAAGTGGAGATTTGGCTAAGCGAGAGCTGCTTATAGCCACTCAGAGGTGGTTTGTGCGGTAATGCCATTTGCTCTCTTTAAACTTTAATCTTTCCTATTAATTCTCTGCAACTGGAGAATGTGCAAGAGTTAATGTTCCATGAACGTGTTGCTCACTCTGCAATCTCTTCAAGCTAATTACCTTCAGGTGCTAAATGGAGGGAAATTGCAATCCATTTGGATGAGAGAAATTTCACCTCTCTGTCCCCTGTGCAAGATTTTTGGGTGCTTTATTGAAGTAGGTTGAAGAGATGGGGGGGTTGGAAGGAAATAAAGTCCAAGACGAGCCGTTTTTAAGATGTATAATCTAGTTTAGGGGCTTTGCTGTTTTGGGTGTGCTAGTGCTGTGTGTCCAGTGTGACCCCAGAGATGAGGCTGCTCCGCATGGAGACCGCTACCTGTGGAGGTCACTCAGAGGTCGACAGGTGTTGTCTGGGACATGTAGACAGTTTAACAGATGTTTGATTGACATGAATCATTTGAATGGCCCATTAAAATCTTGTGATGGGCAGAACTGATAACACAGCCATTTTGAAGCGTAAACAGTGAAAGACTGTAGAGGTGAAGAGCCTTTTGATGTCCAAGATGTTGGCTGTAATGGTTACAGCTGAAGGTTAATCCACACACACAAAATTATCACTCATTCTGTAACTTTGTTTGCAATTGATGTACTTTTGTTTAGTTGCCTCTGTTACAGCCACCAAATCTGTAGCTGTTTTATGAATTGTAAAGAAATACTTTGCTCAAAAAATGGTTTTATAATTTATAACTTACTCTAACATTATTTTAAATGAATATATTCCTGCACAGAAAGACAAAAAAATTTCACATGTGCAAAAACGTGATCAAATATAGTGTTTTTTATGTGAAACTTCTGAATTTGAATTCTAAACATGTGGTAACATGTTTCTCATATGTGGTTGTTTTTGCACATATGAAATTTGCATGTTTTTTCCTGTAAAGGTTGTTTTATGTGACAAATATTTTCCCTAAACTGCTTTTTTGTGGTGATTTGGTGCTTTTTTTGTCTAGTTTGGAATTTGAAGGGAATAAACAGATCCTTATCTTATAAAAGACATACTTCTCTCGAATTTTTGAAGTTTAAGTAAAAAATAAACAGAAATCATATATTCAGCACTTTTTTGGCCTGCCTTGCGTCAACACTCGCACTGACCTCCTGCTCATCTGCTGCAGGAGTGAATCTGTGGAGTAAAGTCACAGAGACTCGTATCAGACATGGGAAAGGGCCAGCTGGGGAGGGCTGGGCACATTGTGATCACTCACCTTCATCCTTAATTTGTTGTCATTACCTTTACGAGCATTTCAAGATCAAAAACAACCAGAGAGGGAGGAGTGTCATGTGACAGAGTGGAATTGAGGGCTTCAGAGGGAAAGTGAGAGAGAGAGAACGAGCGAGGAGACATTTTAGACACCCTCAGCTTCATTATGGCTTTCATTATCCCAGTTAGTGATGAACAACACGCTCTTTTCTACCCAGCATGCTCTCCTCATCTCTTCTCTTGTGTTGCTCCTTCTATCTGCGCGTGGATCCAAATCCTGTATTTTTAGTCTCTGTGAATTTCAGATTCCTGTGGTGTTTAGGGGCAAATTGCCTTTCTTGCGCGTGCAATAAACCCCAACTGCTAGCTATTGACAGATCTCCCCAAATGTTTGCAGGAGGGGGATGTAATTATCTTTTATCAAATTTTTCCCTCCACCTTGCGGGAGGGTCCTCAGGAGGGGGCTAAAGGGAGAGGAAGTGAGGAGATAAGAGCAGGAGGAGGGGGTGATTATCTGTAATAGAAGAGCATGGAGGGGCACTTTGTCCCCTGTTTGATGTGTCCCTTTAGATGACACAGCAGGAAATTAAAGATGAAAGAGTTTTACCACCACCGTCTTCTCAGCTGCAGGAAAACAGACTCGTTTGCTGGACGCAACATGGACCTTCATTCCTCACCACAGTCACCTGTTTTAATCGTTGTCATGCTAACTTGCTATTGCTGCAAGTAGTTAGCAAACTCAAGCAAATTTGTGTTGAAGTTTTCAATGTTTTACAGGGGGATTCCTCAGAATTCAGGCACAGTTTTACTGTCGGAGTGTGTCCATGCACACAAGAAATTTGATTTGTGAGTGGAAACTTTCAGTATTTAAAGCTAGCTATAGTCAACCACTATATTAACATTTACGCAGTTAGGAGACGCCTGTTTTCCAAAGTGACTCGCAATGTGAGGAAAAAATAGCATCAGCCATACATGAGGAATGTTTGTCAATATATATCAATTTCCTTGTATACATTTGTAAACAGAAACTTTTTTTTGTTTTTTTGCTATATATATATATATACACACAGCTTTCTACTGATTTAATGTTACACTGATTTAGGCTTTAACAATCACATCTTAAAGGTGACATTTTTACACTAAAACTAGATTTGAGGTTTTCTCTGACAGGTTTTGATTTGTATTAGTCATTACACTCTTTTAAACAGAAGAGCATCCCTGGCACCATGTTGCCTCACATTTTTCCTCAGCCATATTTCATCAAAGTAATAATAAATGAATTAGGACAGAGGAGGTTTCCAAACAGCCTGTATCTTACATCAACATGTTGAGTGACAGGGCAAAGCTCCCACTTTGGCAAAGAATCTCCCACAATTAACACTCCCCAACATATATTTCAACAGCTGAGCAAAGAAACCAAAGCCATCGACTGGCCGAGCCGACCTGCTTAAAAAAACACGAATCTGCTGAACTTTGGGGAAAAATTATTATAATCTGTCTAAGTTTCCTCTTTTAAGTTTTCTGTGTCTAGTTGGTGTCACTGGTAAGCTTGTAAAATGATTAATTGCTGGTAGGTAATTATAGTTGACAATAACACATATCTGATAAGTCTATTTATCAAGGGAAAGACATACAGACCACGATTTTATTTAAAGAAAACATTCTGAATAGTTTATGGTTGGAGATGCAATAGCTTTCAGGGTATTATGAAGCATATATGCCCTTTGAAACACGTATGGGCCACTGATCCTTTGAAAAACACATTGACATTTTAAGTGAGAAAAACATGCTCATAATCTCTTTGAATTTTCTGTTACTTGCCACTGTATGCGCCAAAGAGGCAAATATTTCTGCAGAAAAGACTTTCTATTAGCCTGTGTGTGGTTATGAGACTCTTGAAATGAATTGCTCAGTAAGTGTCTTTACCCTACAGCAGTACTTATCCTTCAATGTAGCATGAAATATCAAAGAAGAGTAAGCGGCTTCACAAAAAACACTAAAAGTAAGTTAGTGAAGTCCTCTTTCTTTCCTCTCATGCATGATCTCTCTTTCTGTCTCTCCTCTCTCTCTTTCTCTCTCTCTCTCTGTCTCTCTCTCTCTTTCTTTCTTTCTCTCTCTTTTATTTATTTATTCACAGTTAAGCTTTAAATGTTCTCTAGATTATTTTTTCAACTTTATCACACACTTTTTTGATATAATAATTTGTATTATTATTTAAATGTATTATTTGAATATAAGGTTTTTTTAAAGCACAGTCTTTTACCTAAAGGCCGTTCTGTGGCCTTGTTTGAGAACAGTTTTTGGAGTGTTTTGACAGTTTCTGGAGTGACATTAAAAGTAGAAATGTCTCATATTTGCCTTTAATTGTTTTAATTTAATTTAATTGTTTTTTATTATAAAATTTCTAGAATTTGACAATTGTTTTACTCCAGCACAGATATTTTAGTGCATTATATAAAGCATTGTCCTACATCTCCTGAACTGTTAAAGTGTCTTGGAGATGCTATATGCCAAGATTACAAATCACTGGAATTACTTATTCTATTCATACAATAAATAAATACATTTCATAGATTTAAATGAAACTGTTGCTGTTTTTAGATAGAAATACTTAATATTGTAGATATTAATAATTTGCTCCCTCTGCTGGGCAGACAGACCGTCCAACATTGCGCAGTATAACCCAAAGGTGATTTATCTTGAAGACAGGCATAAAACTACTGCATGTATAATGGAATTTTAAATAATCCATCATTAAACTACATTGTTTTTAAAATTCCTGGCGTAGGCCGCGTATCTAAAATTGACCAAAGCTTTAGCTCACAGCTATTAAACAGTTCAGCGGTATTGTCATGCATTTGGTTTTGTACCGTTTGGGCGTGTGAATAGGCAGGTCGATGTAAATGGAGCAGTTGGCAAAAACTGTGAGTGACTCCTGCAGCTATACTGCTGGTGGCTCACAGCTCTCAGAAACATAGATTTACTATTTCACGCTCCAGAGTTCATGCTGTCCTTAAAGACTTAAAGGCATTTCACACCAGGATTACAATTTTACAATCACAGAGAGTGACCTATCACTCACGTGCAGGTCCCAGCGCTGAAACCAAATCACCTCTTCTTTCTTTAAAAATGAGCCGCCCTCTGTCAGTATTATTCACTCTGGCCCGACGGGACTTAACAAACTTGGAAACACTGCTGTGAGAATTACACTTACTAGATTCCAGCAGCTCATATCGGAATTAGAATGACATTCTATGTATACAGCAGGTCAGTTTATGGAGTTGAATGAAATGAAACGCCACTGACGGCCTCAGTGATTCCGGGTGGTAAATCTGTTAAATGGTCCCATTTTTCTTCATATCTTATAATGGTGCCACAAAAGGGTTTGTAATGAGCTCTGAATGGTTGTTTGTTGGGTTTCTGATATAAAGATTCTGCATTTTTGGGGGGAAAATATGTTTTTTAGACTTATTTTTTGCCCACATCTTTGCTCAATATGTGAGAATACTTTCTGATTCAAATGATTATTCGAATTGCTCCAACACAAAACTATGGGGTTAGTGACACTAATGCAGAAATATAAAGCTATTTATTTCATTTGGAGTTGAATTGTTATTGTGTGAAGATGTTCTTCAATAGTTCACTGGGGCAGAGATGAATGTAGATTTGTTATAAATACTTTATTTTTTGTCATGTATTTACAGAAGGCTAAACCATTTGTATGTGTATGTGCTTCAATATATATATATATATATTAATTTTTTGTATGTATATTGATACTAGCAGTCATAATATGTCTCATCTTTCACCATAAAAACTAGAATTTTAACAGTGTCCACTGTCAGTAGAAGACTTCCATGCAAAATACTAGTCAGGTGGCTTGGGCAGGTAGACAGACTTCTGTGCCAAAGCTGTGACCATTTAGCTGCCGATAACGCAGGTAATTGCATTTCTGGAAGAGCAGAAGCAGATGAAACACGACGCAAACAGATACCACTGCCACACCGGCCCCTTCTGTCGGAAAATTTCATTTCTTTCCACGAGGAAGCCATGAATGCGAAGACTGAATCCAAATCCGTTCCCCCTGCACGTTTATCAGGCCTGGCCCACCAAGTGGGTAGATGGAGGTGATTCATTCAGCTGAGACTCACCACTTTAATCCAATTTACAGCCTCCCCCAGCAAGAGATAATTACAAGTCTTAAACCAGTTAGGAGAAGGGTAGAGGGGGAGAGCAAAAAAAACCCTCCTCTCTCCCCAAACTGCTCCCGGGTCTAGGAAATATCGACAGAAAATGGGAGAGAAGATTTCTGTTGGGAGGACTCAAGCAAAAGCGTTGTTAAAAACTAAGAAAGTGTGCAACTAATGAGGCAAAGTGAAATTCCACTGCAAATGGAATTCTGGGAAATGTGGCGAAATACACCCTGGGTTATGTTTGCACATTTGTGTGCGTCCTGGCCAAAGGAACGCTGACTTTGGGAAGAGCTTAGTGTGTTTATGTGAGGAAATATAACGCCCATATAACACCACAAGTATGGCTGTATGTTAGAGCAGTGCACAAACAGGTGATTTGATTGTAGGTCTTTGCTATAAACGTTCCTCAGTCAAATCTTATTTCTGACTGAAAGTTGTTTTATTTGGTTTAACATAGCTTTACAAACAAATGTACTGTTAAACATGCAGTGATTCTTGACGAATCCACTTCTATCATGTTTTTTTCTCTCTGCCTTTGGCTTATTGTAAGTATTTCATTTGCTTAGCCTGCAGAAATATTTCAGCTGGTTATGAGTTCATATCATCACCTCACTGTGATGAAATTTATCACACTACCTATATATTCAATTTTCAATGACCTGTATCCCACTAGCATCTCAAAAATGTCTTTGTAGTGAGCCTTATCGATTTTCAAAAAGACGTTATAACAAAAGAAAGCGCAGGTATTGATTTTTTTCCTCTCTGAAAATAATGTAACATTTAGCCCTTTGTAAACAGAATTAACCTGGTATCACTGAGCTATCCATGGGAAGTGACACTTGTACTGTCACATTAATAACCATACAGATAAAGTGTCACTGTGTGATCCTGAGGTCATGAATTTTGATTATTTTTGGAGTCAGCTTTTAGAAACGGGTTTCTGAGTGTCTGAATGGGAGTGTGAGCCTTTGTCTTTGTGTGTGTGGGGAGAGTGAGTTTACTGTTGTCATCAGACCATATATTTGTTCCCAAAAACCTGGCAAATCAAAACCTCTTTTTGGGCTTGTACTTATTAGTAAAAATGCTATAAAAATATAGTACATTTTAATTGTAAAAATGCTAATGTTTTCAGACTGTTGGCTATGGTTATTTAAAACTATGGCTATGGTTGTTTAAAACTAGCCATGTATAAAAACAATAGACATCCATGGAATGTTTCCATTTAGTAAGTAAACCTGTGTGCGCGCGTGTATGTGCATGTTTGTGTGTTTGCAAGTGTGTGTGTGCGTGCATGTGCTTGTATGTTTGTGTGCTTGCAAGTGTGGTTTTGTGTGTGTGTGTGTGTGTGTGTGTGTGTGTGTGTGTGTGTGTGTGCTTATCACAATAATCCTGATATCTGGGTCATTTCCTGATATCTGGGACATTGTCATATATTTCAGTCTGTAGTATATAATCAGAATTAATCTCTTATAAAGTGTCATTGATTCTTTTCTGCTCATCCTTCCACATAGCAGCAATTCTGGGAAAATGGCCGTGAAGCAAGTATTCATAAGGTTTCAGTGAATGGCATGAACAATACTGTTTATGATTATTATTATAACATCAGTTTACATCACAAAATGTTTATGTGTGCAGTATATGTTTCTGTTTTTCATGTTTATTTGACTGCTTAACTTTGTCTTTGTTCACTAGCTTGGGCTGAAGTCAAAAGAAGTGTCAGCATAGCATAGAAAATTCATGTTTAATTAACAGAAAATAAAAGTCTGCATTATTTGAGTTCATACTAATGTTAATGAACAGACAACACAATCTCTAGACTTTACCAGAATAGTCAGACTGTATAAACGTAGCAAAATAAGAAGGCATTTAAAAAAACTAATTTAAGGCATTTAAAATTGGAAAGCAGTGAATTACCTCAGTTGTCCATCTAACCTGTACTTAGATATTACACACAAATTATAGCAAGTAGTTGGTTTTAAAAGATCAAGGACTGAACTGCTTGCACCTGTTTAAAATGATCACTGTGTAAGTGTATGTAAGTTATGGTCTAAATTATTGTGATACTAAAATACTGAATGTCTCTGTTCTTCTGTATGTGAATGCAGGTCTGTCTACGGCAGATGTAAGTTTTTACATTATGAACTTTCACACCTATTTTGCAAATAATATTCTGGTCACCGAGTCTGAAACGCGCACAGTGTGCAACTGCAGCCAAATCAGTCAGCGACTCTGGGCATGTACTTTCTTTCTTTGATGTGAGGACTGGGGAATGGGGTTAAGTTGTGTTAAAGAATGTGAGGAAATCATAATGAGGCAGATTCTCGGGGAGCGGAAGCATCAGTGAGCCCTAATTAATGGAGGGAGAGACACTCCTCAAGTCTCCCATTCAACGCTTCACAATGGGCGTCTCTCTGAAGCAGAACCTGTGGTGGAATATTAAAGAAATGAATGAAAACGGGTGCAAATGCCGGACCCTCGACCACCCCCACCCCACCTCCCGTTCCTTTGGCACCCCGGCTTTCATTGTGTGTCTGTTCTCAAGTGTCTTCTCCAATCTTCCAGGGGAGCCCCATTCACCACAATCTGCCTCAGAAGATCCAGCTGCGGCGTTTTGTAAATATGGCCCTGGACAAAACGCACAAAGGAAAGGCTCGTTGCCAACAAGTATCCAATTTAGTGCTTAAAAAATGTTAACTCCTCAAACTGGCCTTGACTCATTTAGATGGTTCAAATGAGGCGAGATGTGAAGGGCCGCAATGTAGATGGGCCTTATGTGGACGCAAGTCAGATCTTGGAGAAGTGTGGACCCACCTGTCATTGGTTATTTCTTCTGTTAAAGGGTTTAACATTGACCTCTCCTCCTCCAAACAGCCCTTAACCACTAATCTGTTCATTAACCACCAGCAACAAAAGGCTGAGAGTTTTAAGGGGGGCCAGTGAGGTGTCACAACGGCCAACTTAGATTTGATTTGTGTATGTGGTAAAAGATGAAGAGAGGTTTTGTGGAAAACGGTCATGTCAGGTAATTCCAGACTGTAAGGACCACCAGAGCTTTTGTTGTGAATAGTTACTGTACAGTACATCTCTCTGAGTTAATTTTTCCTATTTTTCCTATTTTTTCATGGACATATTTTTTCATGTAGAAAACTTTGAGAAGAAAATTACAACTATCAAAATAGATGTTATGTAACAGACACAATTAAAAAACAAGCATACCTACTTGGCTATAAATATCTGTATAAATCTATAAGTCTTTTTAAGTGAAGACAGCATACACATGCAGTCTCTAAGCATCGACCGTGTTCATCTGAGGGGGGGCTGCAGTGCAAGAGTCAGTTAGTTGTGTGTTTATTAGTTTGTGACAGGCATAAAGGCATGTAGATTAATTCATGACCCCGAGAAAGATTGGACAACAATTACTGCCAAACGTATCTGTCAGAGCAGAAAAGTAAAGGTAGCAAAAAGATGACAACAATCCGTGCTCAATTCATTATACATATTAATGAAGTTCTGCTTGATTACATGTAGATGACATTCAACGCCTCAGTGTTTTGTTTTTTCACCTGACGTAATGGACACTCACATGTAAATTGAATCCTCAATGATTAAGCATACTAACATTTTGAGTTTTATTAATGTTCTCTCTGATAGGTCTAATTAAACGCAGAGCCGTCGTCGGTTATAATTAAACTCTTAAGCGTCCTGACCTCCTCCTTTCTGACCCACTGTTAAAGCAAATGTAATGACTCAGAGAAACTCGTTTGTTCAGACGCGTGAGGTGACCTTTACTGGCAGAGGACAGCGGTTAGATTAGGTTTCCCTTGAATTCAGTTTGAATGCGGGTCAGACAGGCTCTGGAATAAGATACTTTGTGCATTTATTTTTATAACTTCTATGGTTGTTATATAAAGAGAAACACGGCATGTAAGACTTCTTGGGTTGTGCATAAATGGTCCAATACTGCAGGGTCATTTAACACCTGGGAATTCATGTATACGGTTTTTAATTTATTTAGAGATAGTATAATTGTTTAGTCACCATTGTGTCAATTATAATCCATACTGTATCACTTTTTGTGTTATATTAAATGCAAAAGGAGTTTCTAACAGTCTAAGCTAGTAAATGGTGACCACAGCTGTCCTTGGTCCTCTTTTACTTTCATTACATTGTGAAATAAGGTATCTTGGGCATTATGTTACATTAATGTTTAACTATTTTAAATAAGCTTTTATAATAATGATAGAAAATTCTCTTCTGGTTGCTTTATAATTTTTTTTTATAATACTTCAAAGCTGCAATTTGTAACGTTTGCCTCTTTACTGCCATCTTTGTTTGAAACATAAAATCGCAGGTTATTTGGTGTTTCAGTATCTTAAATTATAAATGATTATTATAAACAAAAAACAAATAGTAAAACAATTTTTAAAATTGTGCTGAAATTTCATCTGTCATGTACTTGCTCAATAACAGCTTTTTGTTCATTTTAGCACAAAAAGTTAAAGATTGCAGCTTTAAGGTAACTTGGACATTACATCATAATTTTGAATAAGGTTTTTATAATAGTGATAGAAAATTCTATTCTAATCAATTTATAATATTTTAATATAATACACTTGACATATTTTTATATAATACATACTAGAAATATGTTTGATACTCCCACACTAATTCCAGAGACTTAAAATAATAAATGCAAACATTAAATTAAAGTTAAATTGAGAGTACATAAGATAAATATAAAATCATTGGATAATAAAAAGTCATTTGAATTTTTAAAGGTAAAACCGCAAATGGCTTCTGCCTTGAGTTTTAAAGCCCTGACATGTTTTCTTCATTTCTTCT
The DNA here is from genome assembly GCA_036877545.1 of Yasuhikotakia modesta. NCBI lineage: Eukaryota > Metazoa > Chordata > Actinopteri > Cypriniformes > Botiidae > Yasuhikotakia > Yasuhikotakia modesta. The sequence continues at coordinate 11,628 of JBAJNP010007557.1, read as the reverse complement.
CATTCCAATGGTCCAGTAAACAACATCTGCCATTCCATTTGCCCACCTTACACTGTAACCTCTGTCTAGTATAGTTAAGTGAATGCACAATGGAGGGTAATGATCTTCTACTAATGTCTGCTATTACCAGCACTCTCACAGTGATAGATTAGAACAGATACCTTGTATATTTTCTCAAGGCCGCTGTTGTCTAACGCATTGATGTTTTTCATAGAGCGTTTTGCTTTCCGTGTAGTTTTTCTATTGTTTACTTAAGGTTTTAATCAATGAACTGAATTAGGATGCCTGCAGTGGTATTTGAACAGTCCTCAGAGGACATTAGATTTGTTCACATTAAGGCGCTGCCTATGCCTCTGTTAGCTGTGTTAAGCTGTTGATAAAGATAATGGCCCCTTACCCCCAGCTGCATTCACTTTATAAGCTTGCCACTGTGGCCAAAGTGTCGATCGGCCTCCTACATGCAGATCAGGGCTGGATCAATATGGCACTACTTTGACCCTGTGAGCCGAGGTCAATACCCTTTAAATCAGTGAGCTCAGAATTAGCTGTCATCAGCCTTGGTTAATGGAGATGCCTCATCCATAATGGTAAACTGATTGGCACTGCCTTTTTTGCTATTCACCAAAGCCAGGGCTTGTTTAAGCATTGTGTTGTGCAGTTTAGCTGCCTTCCCAGAATGCCATGCGCTCACATCTGATTTCTAAATTGTTGCGTTGGGTCTTTGTTGAAGTGTTTTAGTTTAATGGGATTGTTTACAAAAAATTAATGCTTTTTTCATTGTTTACTCACCAGCATGTTATTCCAAACCTGTGACATTTTTTGTTCTGTGGAACACCTTGTTGTTTGGTTACCAACATGCTTCATAATTTTTTTTGTTCCTCAGAAGCAAGGTTGGAATGATATACAGATGAGTAAATTTTCATTTTTGGTTGAACTACCCATTTAAGTGACCCATTTAAATTTTGTCATAGAATTTTACCTCTAGTTTTTCAAAAACAAGTTTGTTTTTTTCTCCTTTGTGGTTCCAGGCGTTTCCTCAGGGAAGTAATATTGTTCCAAATATTATGGGCTCCTCGAACTCATTTACACATGGTTACTGTTTAATCCACAGGCATTTCATTTACACCGGTGAGTAGGAGCAGTCTGAGGGATATTGTTTCCCTAGGGAGATCACTGACTAAAACACTTTGCATTCCATTCACTGTATGTAAGTCATTTTCAGAGGTTATAACCCACAGCCAATGTAGGAGGGCACGATTACCTTTATGGTGCATATCAGAAACAAGCACTGCAGGTTTTGTTCCTCATCGGGGGACAGATTTAATATTTACACCTGTTCTCCAATTTATTTCTGCTGTTCTGCGATGTGTTTGTCAGATTCCCTAAACCCATGAAGAAGATTAAAAGATTAAACCGTTTTAAAAGCCATTGGGTACGTGTTTTGGTTGCCTGTCAGTGTATTTGATCAACAAGTGCATGGGATTATTCTGCTCCCACCACTAGACTTCCCCGCAGGTGAACTGATCTGAGACCAGCCATGCGGACAGACCCCGCTGCTGCTAAAACTGACCACCACAATCACAGACCGCCCCGGCCACAGCTGAGGCTTCAACTGAGCAGCACAAACTGTTTTCTCAACAAAGGGATTGGCTTAAACAAAAGTCATAAGCCTTTAATGAGAGAGCCGATCTCACTAATACCTACTTCTATTCACAGGCCCTGTAGCCACTGGAGTCATTGAAACTAAACAGAAGCCGTCTCTCTTAGGAACCCACGGAAGCCAAGCCACATGACAATGCAGGTCAATTAATTGGTTAAAAAAGTGGGAATCCAATTAATGTGTATCAAGCTGGCATTTTTGCATGATGATAGCTCATTAGTGGGGGTGTTTTGCCGGATTATCCCCCCCTCATTAAAAGGCTGTCTCTCTCAGTAGGGCTTTAGGCAGCAGGGAGGGGATTTTTTATGCAACAGGTCTGAAACAAAAACTATGTTATCCCCATTTAATAGATTTAACGGTGTTGAATTTTTAAACAGCTTGGGCAGAGTCCCATTCACTTTCACACAGTTTCTAAATGACTGCGAGGCTTTTCGTGGAAAAGTGAAAGCAGACTTACTTTTTGCTTGAAGTTTTAAGTGTAAATTAAACAACAGTAAATAGCATTTTTAAATTGACTTCTTTATATTTTTAACAAAAGATATTTACCTAAAATGACCTAAAAGGTTATTTATATAAATGCATTAACCTTTACAGCATACTAATACTGAATACTGCCAAATTAAAAAAATTATGCAAGCCATTTATATTTAAAATGCAAATACTGTACAGATAATGTAAAAGCATGTATCATCAATTACAATTATTTTTTGATCCCCAATTTTAAGCATTTAATAAAATAATTGTTGTATTGTACGTGCACAAACAGAAGCATCTGTCTTTTGTTGCTCTGTTGTTTTTAGTTTTTCTCTCAGCCAAAGATTGATATCCTTGCCATACTTGTGTAGAATAACTTCACTTTAATCTTGTTTGAGGCAAAATTTCAAGTGGAGTGTGTCTAGTTGTTTCCGAGATTACTTCATCTTTCTCTCTGCAGCCACTTCCGATTTTGTCCTCTGGCATTCAATGTCCCATTACCCTTCACAAGCAGCTAGTTTCTGCTGTTTGCCCAGTGCTTTCCACAGGGGCTAACATCCCAATGGTGTGCAGAGATACCTGTTCTTCTCTTTCATAACTGCCCTGCTTTACAAACGCTGATTAATTGATGATTGTCTGTTATGGGCCATTTTTGTCAGCTTCAGTGTGCCTTTCATTGCCTGAAGAAATACATTTTTAGTTCACGTTCAATTATAAAGGGTGATTTGTTTGTTTTGGTGCAGGGTTTAGCCAATCGAATTGAAGAAAATCCCATGTTTGTGTCATGTGACGTGTTCATAGAGCTGTAAGAAGGACAATTAGCCCAAAGTCACGCGGTGTTGGGAAGTTACTGATCCCGGGCGCATGATGTAGGTCAGAGACTGGCTTTTAAGTGCAAATACCCTTTTGTTCCTTGAAATGGTGAGGAAAAACTCACCCCTGCATCAGCCACACCCATCATCTCATCCCCTTTGTACATTCATAATTGTTTTAATTAGCTTTTGGTTTCTTTTGCCTTTTTTCTGTATTTTTCCATCATGTTCCACAAACAATGAGTTATCAAATCAAATTGCTTTCAATGGTGTATAATTGAAGTTAGTAATTATAGCCTTAGAACATTAAAAAGTAGTTCTGTATATTTGATATGTGCCCTAAACACTATGCAAAATATGAAACGGAGTGACTATTTCATGAGGGTATCAAAGTTTAGATTAATTCAGCCCCAAGTCATGGCAAATGTTAATTGTCAACGAGTAATGATGAAGTGGGAAAATAATTAGGAATATGTTAATCAAAGTGTTTACTATGCAACTCAAAACAGCCTCATATTAGCCTCAGATTGCATTGAATGTTTCTCCCCAGTCTAATACATATCTGGTCATTATTAAAGTGTATAATGGAATGGAATTTTGCACAACAGGCTATTTTGACACAAAGTAACTGTGTGTGTTAAAGTGGCACAGCAATAAAACAGCCGCTTCTCTTATACTTCCTGTCTAATGTTTGGGCTCAAACAATGCAGAACATGCAGGTACGATGGAATTTCCATGTTATGTTTTTGCTTTTTATGCAGTGGGAGTCTGATAAAGGCTGCCTTGTGTCAATTTCATGATAAAACCATGAAAAAACTCTTGCAAGTTAAGTTTTTTGGCAATATTTTTTCCTTTATTCATCTTCTAATCATCTCTTTGGTGCAGTCAGGTGAATACATTGACAAATGATTCCAACATTAGGTATGTATCCAGCGTCGGAAACTAATGTGAAGTATTTCAAATGCCTACTGCATTAGAAAGACAAAATTATAAATGAACGCAGTTTTCTTTTTAGAAGCGTTTTACAGTTTGGAATAGCAAAGATGTGTGGGAAAATCTAGTGAGTCTCATCAGAGGATGTTGATTATTAAACCAATGTTTCAGATCTCTGTTGTTTTATATGCTGATAAAAGGATGTTTTGATTTTGGCTTAATGTTTTAAAAACCTTAATGTTTAACAGCTTCTATTTACGACCCTTTTGTTTTTAGAAAACTCTAGAAAGACACGTGAGGATTTAATGGGCGGCATCCCAGAGGCTCGGACCCCTGAAGATTTGATTCTAGATCAATTAGAGTTCAGTGCAGGAACTCTAGGCCTTGTGAATACGGTAACACTGTTATTTTACTGTAAATACTGTTTCAGCTACACAGACTACACAGTGTATTCCGCCATGAGAATGTACTGTATCCATTTCCAGATCAGTTTAGATTGTAGCAGCGAGTCTAACGGTAACCGCGAGGTTAAATGCTTTTCATTGGTTCCCTGTAATATACTGAAACATTGTACAGTACAGCCGTACATCGGGGAGTTTGATTTCAAGTAGATACTAACCCCAACAATGAACAGATTTAATCTGCCGCAGCGGCTGTAAAGCAGGGTGCTTGTGCGGGACCAGTCAGTGAGTGTACCCACTCCTTCCATCTGTTAAGAGCCTGCTCCAAAGTTCAGCTTGGATTCACAAGCACCAGGAGTTTCACCAGCCCGTATACTTCTCCTGGCCGCTGGATCGTGGCGCGTGTGTGTGCGCGTGAGGTTGTGTTTGCATGCGTGTTCATGTGTGCATGTCTGGGCCCACCTCTGCTCCACATACCAAAGCGATTGGCCCTGCATTCACACAGGCAGGTAGGAGACTGGCTGGCCTCAGAACAGGGTAAGCTTATTCTACAGTAATATTCTACTGTAGAATATTTAGACCTTGCATATGGACCACAATGACAAACAGTTAATGTCAGTAAAAGAAGGTTGGTTTTTTCCAGCTGTTGTTTTTTGGGTGTTTGTAGCTTGTTTTAAGTTTCTCAGGGAGTTAAAAATGAATTATGAAATGAAATGAAATGTTGTTGTTGAGGCTTTGAGGAACTGCTTTGTTTGGGCCTTTAAGTGCAAAGAGTTAAAGAAAAATCTCTGTGTTTAACTTCCTGATTTATAGCGCCACCATCACGCTCAGACTGACTAATGAATTAAGGGTGTGTGTTTCAACAAACTGCCCCTTTTTCTTTTCTAACTATAATCAACTCTAATTGCTCTTTTCTACTAACAGAGTTTGCTGAGCATGGTAGAATTTAAAGGCTTTTTTGTGTCCTTATTTGACATCTGGATAATTTTGAAATGCACAAGATATAGTAGTTTTTTAAATTGTGTATCTTTTGAAATGCTTTCAAAATGTGACACAAAACTAAATATACACAGTGACAAAAGATTTAAAGGGTACTGAATAAATGCTAAGAATGCTACTGTTAAAGTTGCAGTTTAGATAGCAGTTTAAATACTTCACTATATTAACAATGTAGTATTTTATTTGGAGGTTGTTTTGCTGGCTATGGGACAGATAGGATTTAAATTATGAGGCTGTTATGAAATATATCTGGGTCCTATTAATAAATCATAATGGATATAAAGCTGTGTTAACTGTAAACTGTGTGTTGCATCTGTTATGCCTATAAAATAAGACGTCCTGGCAGTTTTTAGTTAAAAAAAAACTCACAGTAAGTGCATTAGGCTCATGATTTAACTGTTCGTATCTTAGATTTCTGAGTCTCTCCCCAAAGTTTCTGGGTTAATAGATAACCCAAAAAGAGCTTATTAAAAAAATGATTTAGTTTCACAGAAATCATTTCAAGTCTAGCCTTGCCCATACATACGTTATTATTGAAATACTTTTGGTTTGTGTGATTGAATTTCTGACCTTTATGTGAAATGAGCAGGAGTTTTTTGTGCCGTATTGCCGTATAGACAAAGGTCGCAACTTGACACGTGTAATATATGTGTAGAAGTTAACAGTGGCTATTTTAAACACTGCATTCCTAAATGTAGCAGCTACATTTGAAGAGATTGTAAAACATGTTCATTTTACCAAAATTGTCTTGTTTGTACTCAAATCCCAGCTAAGAGGGAACATTTTTAGAATGTTGGGTAACGTTCTCTAAAAGTTCTAAATATTCTTTCAGTAACATTATTCAAAGGTTTTTAAACTTTACATATCATTCATCAAAAAAACTTTATTCTTAAATAATTAGTGGAGCATTTAAAAAACATTGCAGAGTTTAAAAAATGTTTCAGTAATGTTCTTCTGAATAACCAAGCAATATTATTCACACAACTTCTCAAAAACTGGACAATTTGAATGTTCCTAAAACATTTTTGTTACTAAATGGAAATGCTAAAGAAACATTCATATAACCTAAAATTGTTAACTGGGATCACTCACAAATTTTAACATTTTAGTACATGCTTGAAATCTTAGCATTTATAAAACCACCAGTATAGTACAGTAGTTTAGTACAGTAATTCTAGTGAAATATTTTTGGTTGATGATTTAATGACGTTGTGTTTGTTGTGATGTACGTGCCACTGTATTGATGTGTGGCTGTAGGAGACGGGACGGCGGGGAAAGTTCGGAGGGAAACCTGGCAGGTCCCGCCAATCAGTCACAAAGTTCACATTAAAAAGTGCTGACAGCAGTGGGATACAGAGTTCCCACTTTCATCTAACAGGAGACCTCCAGCTAACCTTCACGTCACACTTTCCCTCTCCAGTCCTTCTTTCTTTATTAAATTGTGTTGCATCCCACGGTGGAATTCAAGGCACCGCCTGATTTGTCACTTATCGCAAAACTTTTGACTCATATGAAAAACAATTCACATGATATCCTTGAACCGAGGCCCCTCTTTGTCTTTGTGGAGCCCACACACATCACACAGGTCCGGTTGGACGGCCTTTGCTTAATCGTGTTTGTTAAAACGTGCGTCAAGTTTTAAAAGATTTGATTTAAACTTTGATCTAAATTCTGATTTTAAATCTATTTTATCTGTTTCTTGTTTTTCTGAATCTCTATATACAGGGCAGAATTTGTTGCACTTGAAAATGTTCTCATGGTCATCTCATATATAATTATTCAATAATTTAAAAAATACTTTTAATGGAACTAAGAAAATTTCTAATGTATTCATTTATATGCTTTTTAATGCAACTTTAAAGGTTGTTATTATTTTGTGTATACTATGAGTATTAAGTATTTTATTGTATGATTAGTAAATAATACTAGTCAAACTTTATCTAGTATGAAAAGCTACTAAAGACTTAAGTGATAGTAATATTGTCATATTATTGATAAAAATTAAAACTCAGCACTTTTATTTCTTGTAAATTTAATTTGAAAGGCTTAGACGTTGTAAATCATTACAAAGAGCAAATTACAAATGGCATTTCTAGTCATCTTATCTTAACCATAGATTTAAGATAAATAACTTTTTCCCCTGTACATTTTTGTCAATGAAAGGTTGTTAAATGATGCACATATGCAGCAAATAAACAGCTGACCTCAGCATTTTAACTTCCTACACCATAAACACGCACTGAATTTTCCTTTACTACTAGCGGCTAGTTAGTATGTCCTGTAGTAAATGCTGGTTACCAGTGTTAGATTGGGCAACATTAGTGTGGTTGAATCTCCTGATGAGGGGACGCAGTATTCGGCTCTATAACACAGTCTTCTGCTGCCCCTTAAGGGTGTATGGAGGACTAGTTCACATAGAGTTCTGCTCACTCATCTAAGCTAAAACAGATCAACATATTTGTTTTACCATGAGTTGATTGTGCATTTTTATATTTTTGTTAAGCTTTAGCATTTATGTAATTCAACTGTAGTACATTATCTTGGTACACGCACAGCTAAACCAATCCATGTATGAGTTTAAGAGATGATGATGGTTTCAAGTGCTGTTCTGTTCACTTTTCTGGTGAGTTATTAACAGAGCTGCGAATAACTTTTGTCAGGGCCAAAAAAAGTTTGGTACAGCAATATTTGTTCTTTATCTTTATTGTGCTCTTTGATTTTTTTGTTATTTTGTTATTTATTCATTTTTTATCATATTTTTGTGCCATACATACATGTTTGTGTGCTATAAACAGTATTAGATAGTTGCTCAAATTGAAGTGTTTTTGGGAAAGGATTCGGTAAGGAAACGGTTTATGTATCGCCAAATACTGCCATCAGGTGGTTTCAATAGGCCACAGCAACACAACAGCATGAAATAAAAGAAGTTTATATTAATTCCATACAGTTTAATTGCCACAATACTTGTTAAAATGTTAAACATATAATGTTTTATGCATTTGTTTTAATGTAATATGATTATCTACGTTAAAATGAACAGAAAAATATTTCTCTTACATATGTCCTCTTAAAGCGTCATGTGACGATTCAGTGATTCGTGTTTTATCATATTCGACAGACAGACCTTATTTAATATCTCAAAATTATTTGTGCATAATATCTCTAAATGTTAAACTCATCTCGTGTACGTTCAACAAAAAACATGGACTGATTTAGAAGTGAATAGATGGAACAGATGTATTATTGCCTTTAGTTCACATTTTCTCAGCCAGCGTTGAACCTCAATGCCCTTAACTTTGCTCCAGTTTGAACGAGACAGTCACTCCAATCTTGTTACCTGTAAAATATGTTTCCTTTCTCATTCTTTTCCTTGAGCCCCTCTACAACCTGTCAAGTGGACACAAAGGAAGGAAGTAGGATATTAGGTTGCTGGCCTTTGCTTGTGTGCTGTGTTTGTTTGCTGTGTCAGAGACTGAGAGATTACACTGTTTATATGTGAGGAGGCTGGAATCTGGGCAGACGTCTCCTCAGGGCTAAAGCAGCGGGTCAGAGCTGAAGACACTGTTGAGACTGACATTAGGAATAAAAGTTCTGACTGGAGACTGTTCACTCAAAATAAGTGGCTGCCATCAATCACGCTGTGTAAAGTGGACACATACATTCAGAGGGAGAAATAAGATCCTTTTGAAGGAGAGCCGTTGTGCAACAATGCAATATTTGTTTTCATAACATCCAGTCTGAAAATGAATATATTGTTTTTTACATATTCCGTATTTTGAGTGTCTTAAGCTGGGTAGTGTAAAGTGATTAGTTTTACTCTTTTAATTCCTCTAAAAAAATGTGTATTATAACTCAATTTATAATGCTTTATTTCCCCATATTTCCTGATAAATGTACACATCTAAAAAGTTTTAAAATATTTTTTCTTATAGTTTTGAAAATCCTAAATAAAACACGCAACACAACTGAAAGATTAGTATATTGTTGCCATTTTTCATGGTACGCATCATCAGAAGGGGGAAATGGCCAGTTGCCAGCTATTCTGTCAGTGGCTTTTGATTGATTACCATAAAAATATCCATTGCTGACTACATAGAAAGTTGAACCTGCAGACCGGAACCCATTTGAAAAATTAGGGGATATATGTGAATTTCAAACTATTTGTCTATAGAAGCAAAAACACAGATAGCAGCCTTACAGTCATCATAGGGTGTCTTTCCTGCTGTTTCTCTATATAACCTCAGGCACTATAAACAGTGGAAGTGCTCAGATATTCTCTCAGTGCTGGCTGACTCTGTTCTTTGGCTCCAGTGTCTCACTGATGGAAATAGATGGAAGGTTTTTTTGCTTACGGTAGTTATAGAGATGCTATCACAATGAATACAAATGTATATGTGCGGTGTGTGTGGTTAGCAAGGCACACACAGGTCCTCAAGGTCAAAGAGGATGTAGGTTTTAGGTGTGTGTCAGTGTGTGTGTTTACTTAACATTATATTGGGGACAAATTTGTACCCAAAAGTTAGCAAAACCTGATAAATCTGAGCAAAAACCTCCTTTTGAGAATGTTTTCGTTTGTAGTAATTCAATGAAAATATAATAGTTTTTTTATTGTAAAAATGCTAAAAACATTTTCTATTAGGTTATATCGTTTAACTAAAAGTGTATAGATGGATAGATCTGCTGTTATATTCTGTTATAATCAGTTAAATAGGCCACAAGCAGGAACAGTAGCTGGCTCTCAGATAAAAAGATATAGTTTCTAAATCTGTCATTTTCTTTTGTTTCCTGTTAGATTACGGCAGTCACAAGTTCCACTGAACTGAATATCACAGTGTACGACATTTGGAAAAGGACTGTGTGCTTTCTTAACACATCAGGAAACTCTACAACTCACACGCTGACGGCACGACACTGTTAAAAAAGAAGTAAGCTTTCAATTTTGCCTTTATTATCCCTTAGGACGGCTAATCTTTTACCTGTCAATGTACAAAGCAATTAAGGTTTGATTTTGTGTTCGGGTCTCCTCAGGAACTGATACTGCCACCCAACAGTGATGTCAAGTCAAAGAGAAAAATACAACAAATTCCTGTGGGTGTTAATTTTATTAATTCATTGCCTGATAAACTGACTTTCTGATTGTTTGTGATGTTTAAAATAAGTCTGTTATTGACTGCAGAAAGTGTTTTTCCCAGTTGTTTTAATAAGTATATAATTGATGCACTTATTGTACTATTTATTTGCACATATTATGTTTTTGTACCTGTGATTCTTAGAAACTGTAGGATCCTGTCAGAATTCGTACAATAGATGGCATTGCATGTATTATAGACGACTACAACTACAGCAGCTTTGGCTAAATAACCGAACACTTTCCACACGTTAGCACAGACATCCTACTGAGGGACGAAGCTCTATATTAGTCCAGATTGAGCTGAATGATGCATTAGCCAATGGTAAATCGATTAAAAATGCAATGTTTATTTTAGTGGGTTAATAGATGCCTTCTTTCTCAGACTGCAGTGGGATTCCCTCTCACCTCACACACACAGAAAAAGAAAATGTCAGATATCTGTTACGGAGAGCATGAATATTGTAAGAGCAGAACAAATAGTCCAGAAATTACTTTTCATAGTTCAGGATATTTGAGAAGGTTCTCCCAGCAGAATGAATGATGGCTCTGCGCTTACGAGGCGCTTTAGGATAGTGTGTCAGTGACGAATAAACTCTCCATTATTTATGCAAAGTGTTGACCTCGCAGAGTTGTACTGGCCTTTAGAACTCAAATGGAACATTGGAAAAAAGGGAAAAGTGATGCAATTGCTTTGAACTGATGTATAACTGCACACCTATATTTTGTTTTTAATTTATTTATAAGGATAGTTCCTTTTCTTGATGTTGATTGGTCAGAAGCTGTGGTTTGTTTCTGACAACATCTGTAATCCACAGAAAGGGAGTAAACAAATAAAAAAAAAACATTTTTAAAATGTTATATACAGTCATCAGCTGAATATGTTAATATAATTAATTCATATATTTACACTTTTCTGTAAAATGCAAATTACCCCAGATTTATTTTTGTCTTGCTTCTCATTAGGTTTTTAAGTTTGTTTTATGATAGGATTTTTTTTCTTGAACAAAGTTTACAGAAGCATCAGCAGGATGCAGAAATTCAGTTCTGTCAGCAGATAACTTTGCAAGTCAAAAGTTTTCCGATGTTCTGTAAGTGCAGGTGAATTTAAAAGTCAACAAGTCAAACAGAACAGACCTAACAGAAGTTCTACGAAGTTTAACAAACAAATACAAGCCATTGGAGTTTGGATTGGAGAATAAAAACATAATCGCTCACATG
>JBAJNP010007556.1:0-22316 GCA_036877545.1 Yasuhikotakia modesta | reverse complement strand
ACCAGCACAACCCTTTACAAACACCCACAAACACATTCACGTTAACTTTAGGTTTATGTCTTTAAACTTTGAACCGGATGGACCCTCAGAAGGATTTACGTGTTGTGAAATATGTTGATGAGTGTCGATAAATCGCAAAACTGGCTTTATTTCAATGATAAAGATGTGATCATTGTGATTATAGACACATGAGAGTAATTCATTCATGTTAAACAAACGCTTGATATGTTGATATAACGTTTGATTTCACTCGATAGCTTGTAAAACATTGCTATTGTCATAAACTTGGTTTAATGTGTTCAATGATTAAATGGTAAAGTCTTTAAGTATATTTTAATATGTTTTTGTTTGTATTAAATGTTTAAGTCGAAAATGTAGTTAAAATGACAGTATGAGTGAAAGTAAGCTATGTTGCTACATTAATGGTTGTACCATTTCCATTTGTAATGCCTGTGGGTAACAGCTGCACTGTACAGTATGTAGGCAGGACATTTCAGAAACATGCAGTAATTGTACTGTAGGAAGGACCGACTCCCTTTGAAACTGCTCCATAAATAATACACTTCAGCCTGTTTTATAAAGTGTCCTTGACAAAGTTTTAGTACAAGCTACACCTTCCAGCACAATCCTTTTAATCATACAGTGGAACTTGCATTTCGTTTGGTAAAAGCAACAGGATGAGTGGGAGTTAAGTTTGATATGCAAAATAAGAGCATTGATGTGTCTTGCAGTGTTAGTCCCTTGCAATTATTGATTTTCTTGGACTTGAAGATTGAATAATGGACTATACAAATAAACTAGCCTAAAAGACAGTAACAAATGATCAGGTAAAAGTTCAGCTTGTTTTAACTAGAAATAACTGCTTTCATTTCAGCGGGTGGCTCACATACAGTCATTTATTTTACTTCATATTGTGCTTAAAGAGCTAGTTTTGCAGTTTACAAAAAATAAGATGCCATCCTTTACTCGTGCCCACAGGGGATTCATTGTAAGGAAAAAACAACAATGTAACTTGAGCAGGTTTTACAATTTCGTGTCAGTATATTGTGGTGAATATAGGAGTATTGATTTTTCACTTTAATAATATTACTAATTTAGAAATACTTGCCAGTATTGGGTTAATGTTAGCCTGTGTTGAGGAATGTAGGCATACAAGTAATGATCTGTGTGTAGTTAATAATTTGGAATAAGTCCTTTAGTGCATTGAGGGATGGAAGACAAGTAAACGTATTGTATTGTTTACTTTGAGTTTTTAATGCTGCTCGTTTTGTAAGTGAGAAAATGTGCTTAACCTTTCCTAACATTTTTACAGTGTTTGCAGAGGTATCTCAGACTTGCTTATAGTAATTTCCATGTGAAATAAACTATAAAGGCAGTAAACGCTTGTACAAACAAATATGGACTCTAGGTGGCAGTATTGCTTTAAATATTTAACTGAGCTCATTTCAAAGCTGCAGGGAAAGGCTCATTTGTGAGTCAAGTTTCACATTTGATATTATGGTAATTAAAAGCAAGATCTAATCCAGTATAAGTGGATATTTGAACTTCTGTTTGAAAAGAATAGCAAAGAGGATTTTGTATTATTTCTAGGGATTAGTCTTACACTACTTAAGCTTTTGAATAATGTCTCGCTGTGCGTGTGGAGACAGTCCATAATGTCAGCAGTTTATCATTGTGTAGCTTTCAACTGGTTACCCACTCAACAAAAGTGGGGTTTACTTAAACAAATGTTGCTTTTGTAATTGTTAGCGACCCCAGCAGGGGATGCTAATTCTTCAGATTGTATAGGTCATGGTAACCAATAGCACAGAGGGATTATACTTTTAAAAATGCAGTTGTTTTGGATTAGGTGGTTTTTCTTATGTCATTAGAATTCCTGGAGTGCTAGATGAATGCAATATATGTCTAGCCATGTCCAAATATCCCCCATTTTTCTCATTATGGTTCCACTGGTGTTCTAAACAGCTGATGTGTAGAGAACGTTCTACTGCGTTGTGGCTATTGGAACAATCAGGAAGGTTTTAGACACTTCCTAGCAATTCCTTCACTTGACAAAAGTGAAATCATAATGTTAATGGTGTTGTATTATTGTGCAGTAAAACTTGAAAGCTTCTAAATGTTTCCACAGATTGTTTAATTAGATGTTTTGTTGTCATGTATAAAACTCCTCGCTGCATGAATTGTGGAATTATAGTGGGCGATTGTCACATATTAATGTTAAGCTGGTAGTTTAGGACAGGAACAGCCCGGCTGCAGCTTCACTGCTAATTAGAGCTGACTTTAGCCCCATAGTGACATATTGATGGACAGGGATGGGAATCTCGGGAATAAAAGTATGTTGTGAAAAATGTGTTTCCTGAAGTGAGAACATATTGATTCAGGGTATGCACCGCTGAAGACAGCCTGCAGGATGTGGACACTAACTTAATTAAAGAGCAACACTGATTTGTGCAAACATGTTGTTCCAGTGAACTCTGTGGCAGATTTATTTCCTTAAAGTAATGGCTTATCCATCTCCACGACTGTTTCACTAAAACAATGTGTGGTCAGGAAAAATCGTCATGCTATTTCAAATGTGACTGAAGGATTTTTGAGGATTATGCACCTAGCAAATTTATGTGCACATTTTATTGTAGTGATTATTGTGTGTAGTTTATCAGGAATTTACATTGTCAAAGAATATTAACACAAATTGTTAAAACAATTAACACAAAGTAACTTTTTATATGCACAAGTTATTTTATAAAATCCCTCTCCCATTCTCTCTCTCTCTCTCGCCCCCCCCTCTCTCTTACACACACACACACACTCTTGGTATATATATTTGGTTATTTGCACAGTAGGACAATTGACAGAATTGATTGTATGTATGGCTGCATGCATGGCTGTATATAATGGCAATTGAACCCAAGCGAATTTCAATAGCCTCATTGGTATTGCTCCAGCAACACTTCTCCATCTCAGAGGATTTTGTATATTACCAACATGCCTATATAAACAGTATTTAGACATAATCCATAATTCTATGCTATACATTTTTAGTCAACATTTCATTCAATGTCTATGCTGGACTGCAGTCTTGTTTGTTTGTTTGTTTTTCATCTGTTTCTTTTCATGGCTTTACAGTCGCTGTGTGTAAGAACTATAGGCAATCCACATCATCAATACTGTGTATACAGTACATCATTCTGCTAACGTTTTAATGTATGTAATGCATGTATAAGATTGTTGCCGTAGGAATGCCACAGGAGTTACAAAGTGATAGTGTCTCATATTCCATACAATTCATATATTTAATGGTTAAATGTAGTGAACAGGTAAATTCAGTTTTCTGTGCCTTTCTAAAATAAACAATTTACCTGAGCTTTCATTCAGGTGGATGAAATATTGATGTCAGCACAACGACTTGTTTTAGGCCCCTAATTGTGTCATTAAACAAGCGTGTTTAACTTAAATAGTTTAATAAGTATTTAAAGTTTCAACCACCAGAGACTTCCCCAAGTCACTTTTGCAACTTCACTTTCATCTGCTCTGCTTTATTGTCCCCAGCTCTTCAGCTCCAGCGTCAGTGGATGTGAAAGCGAGGACACTCACTCCGCTTTAATAATGGTGGAGGTGCATCACTCAAGCGGTCTGTCTTTGTGAATAATACTTGTGTCATTGATAATGCTAAAGGTTATTGTCAAGCTTCACTGCTGGTTTAAATTACCTGCCTCCCTGCTTGAGACGTATCTGAACAGAGCAAGAGTGTTATAAGTCACTCGTTTTCCTGGTGACATTTGGCCCTCTGCTCCCTTGATAGACCACCACCTCCTGGGCTCTGTTGACATGGCTCTGCTCTGTATCATTTACAAATAAGGAATGTCCCCCGGTTTGTTTGTACTGGAAATTACAAGTACACTATTTCTTATTGGATTTGCATGTATGCCATATGTGCTTAATTAGCCGTGTGACCGCATAGTAATTTGTCAACGCAAATCCAGTTCTATAGTAATGTAAGGATAATGGCAACAACAAAATAGACATTCATTTTCCATGTAAATATATGTGGGGAGTGTTTAAAATCTGTGGTGTATGTTTTACCTATTAAATGCTGATGGATGGCAAATGTTCTGTGGGTATATATTGACGCTTCTTCATGTCTATACATGTTGTTGTTTATACGTGTTAAAACTACAAGTATTGTTTCCTGCACAGTTACTATAGATTTCCTATTAAATTTATAAGAAAGGACGTGTAGGCATAGTTATTAACAGATTAGACTGTATTGGAGACACATAGTGATAGGCAATGTAGACAGCTGCATTTTTTTTTGTCCCCAAAACAAAAAACAGTGAGGTGAAAGTACCTTCATTTCGTGCAGTGCCGGTCCGATGGTTCCGCTCCAAACAGAAAGAAATCTACTGTTGTGTGAAATTAATTTAGAGTTGTCATCAGATGACAACCACGACTTTGAAATGACTAGTGTACAAGACATCTCTACTGTTTGTACAGGAACAAAGAGAACAGAGTCGTGTTTTATGCACCACTCTTGTGGTGTAAATGTGTTTTGCTGATGGTAGATTCTCACATTAAGGTAAATGGGCAAATTGTCCTATCAGACACATGCATTTTCTCCCAGGAGGAAATGTATGTTTCTGAATAGACAACCTGGATGCACAATATTTGCCTGGACATTCCTTTAGTTTGCTTTCAGAATAAAATGCATTCTCCCCTTTAACATCTTATAAGGTGTTAACTAATGCACTATACGGTTAGACTGAGGCACAAAAACACCTCCAGGTGATGTTAAAGACTGCATTGAATGTGCTTTTTGAGAGTACTGCCCCAGTGGACAACTAATGCTTGTGTATTTTGTTTGTTGGTTAGACCCCAACGTCCTGGTTTAGTCCCTGGTCTATATAGACTGTAATGAGTAAAAGTGTTCAAAGTCAAACCAGTGTGTTAAATTAGCCGTTTCCCCTTGTGTGCAACATAATCACGACGTCTGGTTAGGAAACATGTCAGCAGACTCCAGCATTTTGATTTGAGTTACATGTAATCTGTCTTGAAGTTAAAATCTCCAAGAGAGAGGCTGAAATTACCAGCATGAAATATGCATAAGATACATTAATATTTTCTGGCTTGTTTGTGAAGGTAAAAAATAGCCACTACAGTTAGGTGGGACTCGATGTTTCACGAAAGTAGCCCGGAATGACCTGGCATCCCTGGTATGTTGTATAACAAGCACCTGGTAGGACAAATTTAAATGAGAAAAAGAAATGGAAATATAGACACTTATTGCAATGTTTCAAAGCTCTCTGCTGTGGTACTTTTCTGTAGCCTGAAAAACAGCCTGGGTAACAGTTGGGCTGTTTCCAGACTGAACTGATAATGCATTCGTATTAGTTAATGATATCATGTAGATGTAGTTTACACTTTAACCCTTGACATGTTGAAGGTTGGATGCATGGAGTATAGCTAATGCATGATTGTAATACATCATATTGAAATGTTGCTACAGCACCAGATGCATTCAAAAGGTCCTGGAAGAACCAGTAACAGCACAGCTTATTTCAATCTGTCCTGTAAGGACCTTCAGAACAATTCTCAATTCTTCAATGTCAATTTCTCATGATATTTCATGATGTTCAGATGTAAGTTGGAGGCCAGATGAAACTTTAAGTAATAAGATAACAGCGACTGATTCTGAGCTTTGTTCTAAAGAAACTTAACATGGGAAGATGTATTAAAGCAATACAGTCACATCACACAGGGGTCATGAACTGGTATTTTTTAGATATTTTCTCCTGAGGTGCACTTTAAATGTTTATAAGATAACATTATTTAAAATTAAACTAGTATTTTCTACCCTGATTTTTAGGCCTGTGATTTAAACACTGTTTAAGTGGCGTGTCTGCTGTGAGACTTGTAACCGCCCACTGCTATGACTGGCTAACATATTTGCATATGAAATAGGTTTTACAATTGGAACCCTCTTAAATATTATTACAGCTGTTAAAATGTACCATTAAATGTTTGATTGTTGTATTGGCTATATAGAAAGGAAGTAGGTAATTTCAGACACAGCCTTAGCCTTTTATCTTACCTTGGTTTCAGTAAAAGCTGGTTTTCAGCTCTAAAACTTACAGGATATTTTATAGCATAATGACCTTATAACTGTCAAAGGATCAAGGAAAGTTTAAATTTGCAGTACACGACCCCTTTAATTCTTCATAGGAATGATAATAGTCATATGGCCTGAGTTTCACACAATGAAACGATTTTATATGCAATATAAAATGATTTAGGTTGTAATCATTTATGTTTGTAACAGATAAAATGTTTTCACCTTCCTCATCACTGTCATCCTCAGACAGATAGTCAACCTTTTGCTCAATTGAAATCTATAACATTACTACTGGGAGGAATACATCAGTTAGTCAGGTTAAAATCTGGATGTATCTTAACCAGAGCAAATAGTGTCATCATGTTTGTTAGGTCATAGTGGCTCAGCATGGTGTGCAATTGACTAATTATCAGTTTGTTTTATTTGCCAAAACCAATACCAGTAGATGATAACTGCTCATGCTTTACTGCTGAGAGTCTTGAATCCATTTTTAAGCATTAAAGTGAGTCTTGATGTATTGCCACTGAATTTACTTACCAGGATATTTATAAAAGAAGAAAGTCTCATTTCACAGAGCATGAGGATGAATAAAGAGTAAATGAAAGCACAGATGTTTTTATTGAACCAATTCAAGTCTGAAACGATTCAAAATGACCTGCTGCAACATGGGAAAGTTCATTAGCCGCTGCTGTAATTAACTGTCAGCAAAGCCCTTCAGACTATAAACACTTTCTGGCAACATGATCAGATTTAATCTCTAAATATTAAAACCTTAATAAATTTCACAATGTTTACAACTTTGAAAAAGTTGTGTCGTGTGACTTAATAGATTTCTTATGCTGTCACATCTAATTTCTTTTACAGTTTTTGTCCGCTGGAACCTGTTTTGACACTTATGAATACCTACTATGATACAAAGAACAAGGTTAAACTTATCAGAATTCACTTTTCATTCATAATTATAGTAAATGTTTAGAAGAAGTAGAGTTTAGGTTTTATTTGGAATTCCTTTATGAGGAGAATTTGTATGTGTCAACAGCTACGCTAAACCGCTTCAAATTACTTTAAGACTATTTTGTATTGTCCCAATATGGTCATACTTAATGCACTTTAATTCCCAGTGCACTTGCATGTATTGCTTCAAATGTCTTGTTAGTGGACACCTGTGAGGTTTCATGTCTGTCTGGATTACTTCAATCTCAGGCTGTATTAAATTCAAAGCATAATCTGATTCTGAAACCAGTGTGAATGTTTCAAGGAAAGTATTAAATCTAAACCTTGTGCTTTATACTTTCCCAGCCCCAAATTTACCCTTCCAGGTGCCTGACAGATAATAGATGCATTTGAATCTGTCGTTCCTCTGGTGGAATTTTCCTGAATTTAAGGTGATTTGATGAAAGCAGTAGAATAAAATAAGAGAATCTGTCCACCACCCAGAGGGACAGTCTCATATAATGTTAGGCACTGCTCTTATTTTCAAGCTGTTTTGTTCTTTAAAAATGTTGGCATACTTTTTCTTTATGGTAATCGATCATATGTAAACACATGATCTATTTATAATAATAGCGGATTAGCGCCTGTTAAGAGTTATATAATAGCAGAAAGTCAATTAAACTGCACTAATTAAGTCAGATGAATTAATCGCACTCTTGCTTTGTTATTAAATTCTGAAAGCATTATTACATCACTGTGAACAAAATGTATCATGTTTACAAATGGAGCTTTCATGACATACGCAGGACCAGGGGTGCTGTTTGCGAAAGGCTGGCGAGAAGAGCATGCGCCACAGCGTTATAATTCCATCTAAAATGCAAAGTAGATCTCTTTCAACCATTTGCTGTGGCAAATTTTGTCCTTTAGAAATTTATTTTAAACACGGTAGCAGATTATTATGATGATTGTACAGCTTTAATGTAGTGCAATCGCTTTCGGTTGGAAAGCAGCTGCTCTTTGAAAACGTGGGGGTAGCATAAGAGGAGTTCCTGACCTTGGCGGATGTGCTTTGTGTCCATCAGTATTCCATTATGTTTGTGCTCCTATTTTTATGGTGATTGGACCATATCAATCACATTTACAATTCTAACAGTTTTACCCACCACTGCGAGAACAAATGAAATACCAGAGGAATCTTCTAGTGATCTTCTTGAGAACATAGAGACCAATAGATTGAGGCTAATGTGATGTATGCAATTTGTGTTGTCTTATTTATGTCTTGTTCTGCCTTTGCTTGCCAGATTTAAAATAGTTATTTCGCAGAAGTTGCTGTTTGGTAGCTCTGGAGATTTAATGAAGTTCTCAGATGTTTTTTTATTTAAGGAAGAAAGTTTCTCATAGTAGAAATAGATACAAATGAGACGACTGTATTAGGAGTATAAAGCTGTTGTCAAAGTTATGTTCTGTTTTAACCATGTTTTAATGTGTTTTAGTTCTGTCTTGTTTGCCAGTTTGACCCAGTTTTCCAGTGTTTCCTGGTTTTTAATCAGCCTGTAGTTCTTTGTTTTTTGTGGTATTTATAGTCCTGCGTTTCATGATTTCCTTGGTCCTGTCTTAGGTCAATGTTAAGGTGTTCTTTCCTGTCTGTTAAACACTGTTCCTGTGAATTACTCGTCTTTGTGTGACACTTTCAGTAGCCACCCATGAGAGTTTTAGAGTAATATGTATGTGGATTGTATAGCTAAGGCAATTTTGGATAAATATGACTAATGTGTATAATGGCTTTTGATTGCAAACCTGGCAAATTTGAGCATTACAGTGTCTAATGGAGATGTATGCGAGTATTTTTTGTTTGTTTTTGTTTAGAGCCAACCAAAGTTTCCAGATGCTCTCTATTCAATCTTGTTGCCGTCTTGGAGACCCAATATATATAGTACAGAGATCTTATCTGTGTTTTTCTTTCCTGTGGGTTTTGTATTAAGGATGTTAAAGCCAATGTTATCATGTTTCTGAGGCATTCTATGTGAACAACATATAGACCCATCACATGTTTCATACTATGTGTGGATATGCAAACGTGACCAAGAATATACAAAAAAATGAATGTTGATGGATGAGTTGACCCTAAAAGAAAACACCTCATGATTTACATGCCATCAGTGATTCAAAAAGGCCATTTTCCATTGCGGATAGAATATCAAAGGGGGTTTAACTGTAATAAGGTCACCCTGTGTTTGGGCATTGATCAGTACCAGTTTCAGTCTCTCAGGCAGGGTGAGATGTTGGCCTATAGGGCAGTTATCATTTCTGCAGTGCACAGTGGAGCGCCACTAGACTGGCTTTGTGTTCCTGCTCATTCTGTTTTTAGACTTTGTTTTTGGCATGTACGAAAAAAAAATACGTCTGCGAGGCTACTGTGGTAGTCAGTGTGTTTGCTCTTCTTGGGGGTTTCATAACCTCCACGTACACTGGTGATGCCCATCCTTTGGTGAATACAAAGTGCAGATGGTCCAGATCAGGGGTGTCAGAACTCAGTTCTGGAGGGGCCGCTGTCCTACAAAGTTAAACTCAAAGTTAATTTCGCTTCCACACACCTGCCTGTAATCCAGGAGATCTTACCAGTCTGGTTCAGGTGTGTTCCATTAGGGTTGGAGCTAAGTTCTGCAGAAAGATGACCCTCCAGGACTTCAAGTTGATACTTGTGGCCTAGATCCCAGACAAGGGGTGAAAGACGAGTGGATATGTGCTGAGAAGATGGACCACGACTCGTACATGACAGGTGAGCTCATGCTTGGCGGAAGACATTTCCCTCACTGAATGGTTCACAGATCTGCCCAAGGCTACTAGAATACAAATCGCTTCTATATGCTCTTCTGTTCACGGTTGACCACTTTCTAACTGCACAATATATGTTATATACCATAATGTATTTTATCATTAGCATCGCTAGTTTTGATTAGCAAGAAAAGTAAAGGAAAAAATTAAGATGTATAGCTACAAAAACTATAACTAATAGTTTTTAATAGATGTTTTATAGTTAGTTTAAATGTCTTAAGATTTATTGCTATCCTGTTGCACATGATAAAGTAAAGCAGCATGTTTCTGGTATTTGACTGCATGAGACGCTTCAGCTGTTATTTAGTGTTGCTCTGGATTGTGTCTTATTGAGTTTTGTTCAACGGACTCCATGCGAGGCCTCCATGCGCCATATTGCACATCCCTGAATTCGTGATCAGCAGTCATGTGAACACGGCACACACACTGTCACCCTTGGTTTTCTCCCTGAAGGACTGTAAGGCATAATTTTTTTATTATCTTAATTATAATCTCATAATAAAGTTGTTTAATAGCCATGTGTACTGTAAAAACACTATGCAAGTAAATTGAACTGAAAAATGTTGATATGCTTTTCGTCCCTGTTCTAATCTCTTCATTTAACACTCGGATGTGTTGTGGTTCATTACCTACAGCAGAGAAACGGGTCATTCCAAATGTGCAGCTTAAATTTAGTCTTCAATTGAAGCCATCCAGCTGCAACGTTTGCCCTGCTGAATGAGCTGACGTCCTGTTTGATGGCACCATCAGAACGACCCTAATGCAGTGATATTTGCTAAAATGGTAGTTTCACTTGCATAACAATAAGGTTAATTTAGCTGTTCTGGTTACAGCAGTGAGCAAAAACGGCACTCAGATCTGCATCTGTTGGCCATTTATCATAGTCAGTAGTCAGGGCTCTGCAAGAAACTCAACAAACCTGATTCCAGAACAGTGATGTAAGATTATTTAATGTGTGGAGCACAGAAGCAGGAAGGAGATTTAATTGTGTACTTGCCACAGTGTCCCCCATGGTATCTGATGTGTCCTTATTTTGTAGCCACCCAAAGGCAATTATCTATGCTTAGCCGCATGCTTGCGATTTCCTTCTTGGCGTGTGTGGATCTTCTGTTTGCTTTGAACGTTTCTTAACTGTTGCGCGATGTGTTGCACAGATACGTTAGCGGCAGATGAGCTCAACGTGCCGATGAGATGTAGTAAGCTGTTATGTGCCGTCTCAAGTCTCTCATTTGGATGCATGATGCATCTTCTAAACGCATCAGCTGAAAGAGACTGTTTGTCTTCACGGTTTCTCTGGTCAGCCTTGGTGCTGTGCGTGTTAAAATCATTGTAGCCTCATCAACCTGTCGCCTCACTGCCGCGGGAGACGCCACCTGAGTGGAACGATCGCCTCACCGCTACTGAATATTAATGCTTGTTTATTTTGTTTATTTTTTGCAGTTGTTGCCTCATAATTATGCTCAGAGTGTGTAAACCTTTGTTTTAGTTGTTTAGTATTCAGTGTTCCTGGAGCTCAACCGGTGGCGCTAGCAATGTGGAGTAATGGGTTTGATATGCATGGATTGATAAGTACATGTAAATGCATAATGTACTGTGCATTGAAAAACGTTTTATTCTTTCTTTATTGAAGGGAGGGAGATCGATGGATGGACGGGTGGACGGACAAAGACAAGAAAGGAAAGAGAAATTAGATCATGCACTGTTACCCAGCATTTTATTTTTTGTGTTGTTCTCACTTTTTCTAGCGGCATCGTGTTGGGAAAAGGAAAGCATTCCGGCTGAATCCAACTGAGGATCTGTCATAAGACTGAGCGGGAAGTGAAAAATGTGTGGAACGTTCCGGACATACTGCATTTATATCTGTATAGAGGAATGAAGAATCTGGTCTTTTTTATTATTTTCAGGTACTTAATTTTTATTAATGACATAATTTCACGGTGCTATATAGTTTAATGTGACACAATCGCCATGGTTTCACTATCCAGCCCCATAAACTGTGTTAAGTCTCAGTAATGCTCTGCTTTATTGTTTTGCTGAAACTGCCGCGGGGGTTTATATGTTACAGTGAAAGATTATGTCATGAAGCTTTGCCTTAAAGTGGTCAGCTTCTATTCTTAGTATAAATCAAGTCACATACCAACAGCTTGAATCACCAGGTCTCCACCTTAACATCTATAACCTCTGTAGTCTAAGTCCAATACCTTGCAGTCCATTAGAGAACCTTTTGAAACCTGAACTCTTGATTGAACCACCTGTGTGGGCCCATTTCACATCTTTGTACTGCATTATATTGGTTTCCCCTCAAAGAGGAAAGTGAAGTCATTTAGTTGATTTCCACATAGCTTGTCGCAGTAAATGGCAGGCGTCAACACGTTGGTATTTTTGTACGCTGACTGGAATAAAAATAGCTTATTCTGACAGCTGACACCAAATTATAATGTTCTGCCATTTCTATGACTTTTCCCCAATCTCATAACCAAATTTATTTAATGTACTTTCAGGAATAACAGAATTTTTTCTCAGGTGAGTGTCATGTAAAATAATGCTGGATGGAGCTGAAGGGATTTTGGTCGCCCATCTAATCCCTTAAGCCAAGTGTATGGGCGGAAATGGGGTCAGGCGAAATCTCATCCTCTGCAGAAACCAATTTACCCATATGTGAGGGGAACGCACCAGATTCGCAGAGTTCTGGCCAATCAGGTCGTGAGAAAGTCCCATACCTCACTACTAAAGACGGTCAAGCAGTCAAGGTCACGTGGCATAGCCGTGCATCTAATGAGACTGAGAGGATACAGCCAGCCTGTGTGTAAAGTGATGGGGTCAAAACAAATTAAAGAGCTCTTGATATAAAGAGAAGAAGGGAAAATAGACTGGGAGAGGAATAGAGTTCCCTCATGCATCTCAATGATGGTACCTCAGTGGTCGAATCATCACGCTGGATGCAGCCTCCTCCAGTCTGCATGCACAGCAGGGTTGGTGGGATCTGAAGATGGCCTCCTCTCCTTGTGCTGTAACTCGGATTATGTGTGTGGACCCTCCTCTCGAAGGAACCGATGCTCCGTATGTATCTCCTCTCGCTGGAGAAAGAACCAACGTTTTCAGATGCCATCTGATGGCAACTCAGAATGGATTTGATAAATTACTTGTGGTTTTCATCACCGATGCAATGGATTGCCTTTCAGATACCCTTATACAGACATCCCCACCCATCTGTCATGGTTTTACACCGAAACCCCCAATGCAGTTCGGTAAAGCATGTCTGACATTGAGCTCTTTGCTGTAGAATAAGGCGTTTAATAATGTGCACTAATAAGTAAATGCATGAAGATAGCAGCCAGGCGACTTATTATCGTGGTATAGCTCAGGGCCTCAGACTGCTCCCTAAGCAAAACACACACATCCACACCCACAAACTGTGCTTATCTCCATCACTCAAAATGACACGCAGTACGCTGCGAATCATTTTCTTTATCAGTGTTTCTGTCTTGTTTTCCTGTGAAAAATATTGAATCATCCGGATACGTGCACTTGAGAAAAAATTGCGTTAGATATCAAGACTTGTTTTTCAGAGAATATATCATTTTGTAACCCAGCTGGCAAATATATAGTTTTAATGTTCCAGACATAAATCTACCAGCATTTTTTCACAGTTCGGTTAGTGTGTTTCCCTAAATTGACAAAGTTCTTAAAGGTCAACCCAGAGTTTTTAGATACACTTCCGATTTTTAATCAGTGAGGTTTCGAATCTGTGATTTTTTTCGAGCAGAATGCTCATTGTTTTAAGTCAGGCAGCTATGTTAACAACTTCAGATGTGAGTTTCACACATTGCTGATTATCTCTGAATGTGATTCCAGCATTAGGATCAAACATCTTGCACCATTTACACTTTATTTATTTTAGTAATTAGTTCTGATTCTTAACCTCATTGGCAAATATGATGTTTTTATCTAACCATGTTTAAACACTGTTAGTGTTGTACCACAAATTGACAGTGCAAAAAAGTGTTCACAGTTGCCTTCATGTATTCTTTCGTAATCGGTAAGGTTTTGAGTAGAATAGCCATTGTTTTAAGCTAAACACCCGCAGTGCACTAACTAAACTAGTTCTGTGTGCTTCACACCCTGTTTTAACTTTGTTTGCCTCCATATTTAGCTCTTATCACTTATTATCAGGTCATCAAAGAAGGTCAAAAGACAGTAACTGGACAGTGTCCAGTTGAAGCTTGATTCACACCTGGAGGTCTACATGGACTTGATGGATTGGCCCCGAGCTTTCAGGACTTGTGTGACACTCCACCCCCTCAGTTGGACTCCCCCCACCTTCAGAGTCTTTCAGTTATAGCCCACCATGTGCTCTGCGGATTATCTCTTAGTGTAACTCAGAATGGAAGCTAGCCATGCCATCTGCTCTGAGGATGATCAGTCGTGGGGACTGACGCCAGCGTCTGACCACCAGTAAATTAAGGTAAAGCGTTTGTGATGAGAAAAACCCTGAAACACAAATAACCCCAATCCATATTACCCAGAAGCCTCGGCTTGTTTCACCCATTAGCGTGCTGGATGGCCTCGCATATGTAGGTTGTAAGTAAACGTCAGACAAGACCAGAATTAGAGGCTGAGTTAATGGTCCAATTAGAAGATAATAGTGGCTTATTTAACTGCTTACTATGTCGTAGGAAGAGGTATTTTATGCTTGTGTGTGTGTGTGTGTGTGTATGCGTCCTGTTTGATTGGGCTGGATCGCAGCCTAAAACTGTTAGGAGTCAGCACACTTTTACTCCATTAAGCATAGATGGCTTTGAAACTCATTTAGCTGTTTATATACTGAACTCAAATCAGTCTACCTCAAACAGACCTTATTAAGCCTGTCTGCAGGCTCAATGCTTCTTTGCTTTGCTCAGATTTTCTTGAAGTGTGTAGGCCTAAAAATTGACGCTTCTTTATGCAGGTTGCGATATGGCGTGATCTGAAAACCACTGCGGGGGTCTTCAGTGGCAGGCGTGCAATACAAGGTGACATGTTGAAAAAGAGCATATTCACACTGCAATCTGTAATCCATGCATACTGTACTATTGTGTGTGTGTGTGTGTGTGTACTGGTATTCACTACGTTACAGGGACCAAATGTCCCCACAAGGCTAGTAAAACAATACCAGTACTCCTCGATGGATCAAGGTGACCTTGTGGGGGACAATTTTGAGGCCCACATAAGTAAACAAACGTA
Source organism: Yasuhikotakia modesta (assembly GCA_036877545.1). Classification (NCBI taxonomy): domain Eukaryota; kingdom Metazoa; phylum Chordata; class Actinopteri; order Cypriniformes; family Botiidae; genus Yasuhikotakia; species Yasuhikotakia modesta. The sequence continues at coordinate 7,216 of JBAJNP010007556.1, read as the reverse complement.
TAAAGCAGAAATGCTTATGTAAGCGTTGGGTTTAGGGGTAGGGTTAAAAACTGGGGTAAAAACTGTCTATGGAATGTCCCTATTAAACATGAAAAATAGTACGCCTGTGTATAGCCACTAAAACAAATAAGAGAGTCTTCTAGTATTTTAGTATTCAAGCGTCTGATCCAACAAATTAAATTTCCTAGCAAAGCTATTTAATATAACTGTCAAAAGGTGTGATGCGTCACATACCGTATCTCTACAATATTTACCATATTGCCGTAGGCTGATGCGTATACATAATTTAAATAATAATGAATATAAAAGATTGAAACGTATTATATTCTGTTTTTGAAGAAAAACACATTTTTCACTTTTAATACTTTATGCATCAGAAGGTTACTAAATAATTACTGTTAAAACAATTTCCTTCATCCCAATTATCTAAGTAACCTTTCAAATCAGAAATGAATTATGCACCTCAAAACCACTTTTCTTTGGAAACGACCTGCACATTGAATACTTCAAATGTCTCTTAAATGAGGCCAATTCATAACTGGGAGATTTATACATCAACAGTTATTAATTGTTAAGCATATGGCGCGTTTCTATTTATAAAAATAGGCTTGCAAATTAAGAAAGGTGAATAAGTGCAAGCGTTTATCGAAGACACTAATCTCAGACATGCATTTGCATGCGAAGTGAAACATACAGAAATGTGACAAAAAGCCCTCGTTTCCCTCATTGCAAAGCTTTATATACATCCCTTAGGGTAACAGAGCAAAGCTGACTGCGTGGACCTCGTTTAGCACCAGTGGGACCCGCATCAGCCCCGCAATTTAAAAGGCGAGGAGAGACGAGATGTAACGACAGCTCTGTGAGCGCTACACGTTACAGCAGCCCGCATCAAACAAGCCTGAGTGAAGCCTCTCTCTCTCTTCTGCTCCGTCCCCTTGACACTGCAGGGGTGAATACTGAATTCAGCTGAGCGCTTTACTCTCCCCTCATTCTGTTTTCACAGAGGTCTGCACAATGCTCAGATGAGAGAGGGAGAGAGAGGGAGAGATAGCGCGAGGGCAAGTTAAAGAGGGAGTGAGAGGGAGAGTGATTGAAGACGAGACCAGCGAGTGAGAGAGTCTGTGTGTGAGACTGAGAAGAGTTCATTGAGATCCCGACAGAAGGTTTGGATTACATTGCTTTCATTCTCTGGCGACTCTGTGGGGCATTTATAAGGTATGTGTAGGTTTCGTTTATTTACGATGCATTATAAAATGAAAATTGCGATTTGTGTTTTATAGCACCACAACCAATTAAGTGAAATTAGTCTAAACGTGCAGATGTTACTATAATGAACTATATTTACCCCTAACATAACGTTGTCAGGCTACATTTACCCTTAGTAAAACACGTCTGAATAATACTAAAGAATAACCCAGTTGATTTATGTGTTCAATATTTAGGCAAATGTTGTATTACGTTTTAAAACTATTTTACATTGTAGCTGGTAAATCATTTGTGTTGCCAGTCAACATCTTATGCAGTTGCTCGATCCTCATTCAAACCTTGTTTCTTTAACGCGTTAAAATGTTATCAAACACTTTTCGTTGTATTTGTCACTTTGCGATGCATGGAGGCGGTGGTCGAACACTGTAAGCACTGTTGCAGACTTGCGTGATGTTATTGATGTGTACTGTAACTCTGAAGTATGTGATGGGATGCGGTCGTTAAGTACCACTGCAGACACTAGGGGTCGGTCCTTAATGCAGTAGCGATGGGTAAAATATTTATCCCAAGTGAGTACAGTAATGAATAAGAAATGCAGTGCTAGGAGTGCAAAATAAAATTCTCCCAATATTTAAGCTAATGGGAGACTAATACGCTTGAATACTAATGTTTACAATTATATAAAAATAAACATTAGAAAGTTGTTTTAATTTATTTGAAGTCTCTTTTTTTCAGAGGAACGGAGAGTTAATTCAACAGAAAATGGCAGTTGAATTTATGTCACCCTGTCATACACAGACTACCGAAGCATATCGGTATATAACCTTGTTGTCAGGTACTGTCAGCTACTGAGTTTGACGAACAAATAATGACAGTGTAAATAGGAGGAGGGCTGAGTTATGCAGACAGATTCTCTGAATTATCTAAGCCAGACTGAAAGCTTTAGTCATTTTCAGTAAAATGCATTGAGAATAAAAATGCATGGCTGTATGTCTTTGTGAATACCTGTGTCACCTCCCTTTATCTCAGAAATCGCTTTTTAAATGGATTCCTGAAATTGACTGTAATGTTTTTGTATTTTGATGTATGCCTAATTGTGTATGTATCAAATATTGTCTCCATGTTTGTAGTGTAAACATTTGTATTTCAAAATGAAATCCCTTATTCATTCCCAGCCAAATTAACCCACAATAACGGTTGTTTTTGTTTCCCAGTGGCTTAGCTTTTAACATCTCACCTGTGCTGATAATAGCTCCTGTAGGAATCTATTGTACGCAGTCTTAACATCAGTTGTGTGCTTTTAGACCCTCAAATGCGGGTACATCAGTGACCAGGCTGTTCTCTTGGGCTGTATTTGGATAGGCAAACTCTGTGAATATGAGATTAGATCACTGCATCTCAGACTCAAGAGGACAGAGCTACACAATTAAACGTTCTTTAATTGTATAGCTGTATTTTTAATCTCTTTATTTTCCACAGTCTTCATTATTGTGGTAGCTAAATAGAAAACAAGAGAAACGGAGAGATTGCGAAAACAGGGCTGCAATATTTACAACAATTACAGATTAATAGATGCCATACATAAATACTTGATAGCAGTTACCATAGGGCAGAATTTCACAATGCTGTCTATTTTATATGCAATGACTCCGGCTAAACCACCATGCTGGTCTGGATTCAGAATTCAATACTGGCCATTACATTCAGGGTGTGATAAATCACTGTTCAAATACCACAGAATGAGAATCATCACAACACTATATATGTAGCAAATAGCATAGAAAGGCCATGAATGTTTGTTTTGGGAAGCCCAGTTCAGCTGTGTCAATAATAAAGAATTGACACTTTTTATTTTCTGTATTTTAAGACATTGTCTTGTTCTTTTGAGATGTTCTTTTTAAAATAATGACATAATATCACCAATTTTAGAGCTTTGATTGGACAGTAACATCGCTTCTTTTAAAACTTTCCACCTTGAGTGTCTGTTTAGCCCTACGGAAACAGAAAATGCTAGAATACAAATAATCTTAGATGTTATGTCATTATTTTAAAGTAGTCAAAGATCTCAAAATAATGAGATTGTTTTACAAGTGGTCTCAGATGTTTGTGTATTTAGTGCACATTTAAAGTTATTCACATTATGAGAAATAGACCTACACATTTTTGTTTGTTGTAAGACGCTGTGGGAAAAGGCTTTGATCTACAACCCAAAGCAAACCTATGTAATCAACAAAACAAGATGATCCAAATATTGCAGCTGCTAGAAGCTCAGAAGATATTTCCACGTGTGGGTGCAGAAAATAAATCCGCCTCAGGGAGAAAAACATACAGTTTTTAGGGTAGAAAGTGATTGTGGAAAGAAAAGCATTTTTATGGATCACAATACGATTTATTTAAACTTTCTTATATTTTATAATCCTGCTTTTCTGATTGGTCAATCATGACACCCAGCAGACTAGAATACCTCATTATGCAACAGATAGTTCCGGTTCTTGAAGATGATTGGTCGGTAGCTGTGGTTTATTCATGATAAATTACAACTATGACCTTTCCAGCAAGTTCTTATTTGCATCACTGCACAGCGTTTGTGGCAGTTAACACCAGTCAGCTACGGATCACCAAGTTCTGGGCCTGTGTTTATATTTTATATTCAGAAATAAAGTTTAATGTTATATTAATTCATACATTTATTCATTCACATTTATTTCTTAAGTTAATCCACTCAAAATGTTTAGTTTAGTTTTCAAGGGAGTCCCAGGACAACTGAATGAAAACTGCAACTGAAACTTTTCCTTTGAGTGGCATGTTTTGTTCAGTTTACAGAACTAGCCAGATTGTTTAATGTCTGCTGAGTATAAGAAAGTTTTGGGGGGGCAGGTGCAGTCCCTCCCATTCAGTACTTCTCTTAAATTGACAATAATGGGAAAGACGCATGTAGACAAAAAATGACTGACATTTTCTAATTAGTAAAACGTTCAAAAAAGAGTAGCGTACCACAGCACTACACAGCAGAACAGGCTACAGTAAAATATGCCTGTGTCACACATACAGACACTGGCCATGATAAAGGCTAGGCTATTTCCTTCATTTGGTGCCTAATGTTTCGCAGCATCATTGCTAATATATATTATTAATTTTGCTTTGGAGAAGGATAATCATTTTTGCACTGGGGGACCATCTTTAGAAAGTTCGTTCTTCACTCAAAAAGAGTCACATATTTACATAACTTCCTTCTGAAACATTTAGAGTCATATAAATTATTTTTATGCCGTGAGGAATTGCTTAAATGAGTCTGTTGCTTAGAAGCAAAATTGTTCGACAGTGGATTAAATTTTGTGGATATGGATGCCATTAAATTCTGTAGCAGTGGGTGTATAGTCTGATTTACTAAACTTTACTATTTTAAGTTTTAAGTTGTTTTTTTGCTGTTTTAACATTTTTTAAGCATTAGAATAATTCCAACAGTAGCAAAATGTAGTCAGTTAATTACTAGTATTTTAAGTCTTTATTTTTTTCTGCTGTCAGATATATTTCCTAAAAGTCCTAAGACTGGAAAGACAGTACATACAAGTTTAAATAATAAAGGCTCCTAAAAGGTTCTTTGTCAGACTGTATGGTCCCATGAGGAACCGTTAACATCCAAAGAACCTATCTGGACCTTTTTGTAATGGATAAAGATTCTATAGACTATGAAAAGGTAAGAAAGAACTCTTTTAGGAACGTTTGACTTTTAAGGTTATTTGGGGAACCAAAAATGTTTTTATGGCCTTGCTGTTAAAAACCTTTTTGCACCTGTATTTTTACAAGCGTAATAACAGCAATGAAAACATTCTATTCAGAAAGTAATTGAATGTAAGACTTTTGCACCCACATACCTGTTTTCAAAATGAACAAATGCTCCGTGATTTAGAATATGTAGTATACTTCTGAGTTTTGTGGGCCAGACATATTGCTGTGTCTACCGTGCCCTCGTGTTGAGCACAAATGAAACAGAAATTTTAAATGTTTCCCTGAGGATACAGTTGCCCAAGGGCAGTTTATACGTGAGGAACTTTAAGAATACAGGTATTCTACTGTAGCAGAGAGATTGAATGAATACAGCACAATATGCACAGAACTGCGTATGAATGCCTTCTGCAAACAGTCATCAGTTTTAATCTTGAAAACAGATGAGATCAGCAAAGATACTAACAGAAGGGTTATGGTTACTTGATGCCACTGGTGAAGGAATTTAAAGTAAGCTATCGGGGCGTTCAAACAATTTGGTATGTTACAGCATACCTATTCTTTTCTAAGCTATCACTTTGCACATACACAAATGTGAGCCAATGGACTTTAGTCAGGGCAAATTGCAAATTTAATTTGATGCCAGTGAAAATGAGGCTGTGAAGGACAGTTGTACAGACCATTGAACAGTGCTAGGCAAAGTTGCCAGATGTTGCTAGAAAAACAGACCTGGAAGCGTGTGTTAATTAAAATGTTTCACATTTACAGTGAACCATTACCATCAATGAATCCATCTCTCCTTCCTGCACATGCACACATTAATGCACATTTGCACATTGTTGTAATTAATGATGTCATGTAAAAGTGTCCTGGACAGCAGATTTTTGACAGCTGCTATTAGTGGTTGGTCATAATTACATGCATGACCCAAACACACGACTGCGTTATAGAAAATCAGTCCCCAAAACCCATGACAGCCAATATTTATAAGTCACTTTATGAGAAACAAACCAATTTGCATATAAGGAGAGGACATGGCAACGCTGGTTCTAGATTGTGTTCAGACTCAGACGGGTTCTTTTTGTGCTGATTTTAGAGAAACTGCAAAATGGATTTGGACACTGTAAAATGTATTAAATTAAAATGATCTGTAGCTAAAATCATAATCAATAAAGAAGATATTTAATAAACGAACTGACAAGGTGTGGGGAATGTGTAGACCTTTAAGAATGGCAGGTGTTTCAGTTCTGCTGAAATCTTCAGAGCTTTCTACAAAGTTTACAAGGACGGATTCCATTGTTTTATCATTCAAATCTGTGAAAAGATATTCTTTGTGTCTCCAGCTGAGAGCTGACAAAGACATTGAAGGGTTTGTACTTTTATGACTAAAAAGGTCCATTAATCTAAAGTTTCAAGGTCAATATTGCCATGACAAAAAGCCACTGCAGATAGTTATGGATGTGATGTGACCATTGAGGCTGTTCTTCATTGTACAGATAGGCAGACAATATTTTACCATCCAAAGAGACGTTATTTCCTCTGAATGAATTTTATAACAAACATTTTCTTTAGCCATTTCTTTAGAAAAAAACATTACTTCATTACTAAAGTCCATACGCTACAACAACAAATAGTTGTGTGTAATCCTTATGTCTAAACTTAATAGGCTTTGAATTAAATGAGCTTTATGGAGTTAACTTGACTGGTAATTGGAATCCTTTTTACTCGCATTGAGACTCTGAACTTTATATTATTGAAAGAAGTTATAAGATTTAATTACATGATCTTTCCAATTTGCTTATCTCTCGCTGTACTGTAGAACCCACACAGCTGCTTTTAGGCTTGTAGGAGCACATCAGTGTATTACATTTTTATTAATTTTATGTTGTGTGTGTATGTGTACAGGTTTAGGTGCAGTTACAGGTGCCTGAAGGCCAAAGTGTGGAAAATTTGGAAAGGTCCACACTGTGTCTTTGTCTTTAAATCTAATATGCTAACAACATGGTGTAGGGTATGTAAAATATTTCTATTTAAAGCTGCAATCCATATCTATTGCCACTCTGTCGCCACCTCTGTTTAAAACACAAAATTGCAAGTTATTTGTAGGTATTTTCTTAACATGAATGTTGTAAGTTCTAAACAACTGCTGTAAGAACTACAAGCACTCCACCATTTTAGGATCCACAGACAATTAAGTCAATAAATTCTTATTATAAATATTAATATTATGAATTATTACTGTAAATCATTATTATAAAGTTGTCATTGTGAATTGGGGGTAAGG